>JAQZBX010042671.1:0-21939 GCA_029593785.1 Cabassous unicinctus
TGAGGCAGTGGGAGGAAGAGAGGTAGAGTGAGGATCTGATTGCACCCGGGCTTAGATGAAATTTTATGAGGCAAATGGATTATTCTAGATATTTCTTTATTACCACTTGTTCTATGTGTAGGTGTTTTTGTCTTGGAACTTAAGAAAGCAGAATAGATTTTGAAGCAGTTAAGTGAAATTGTGATCAAAATAATACACCCAGATCCCTGAGTTATGCCTGGGAAATTTAGACCTTAAATTGTCCTATATTTTATATTCCAATAGTCCTGACCCACTACCAAGTATTGAAGCCACAGAAGCAAGATTTTTGGTTTGTTACTGGGAATGAGCTACTAAAAACCCTGTTGAATGAATGTGGTATTCTGTTAGTTCTTAGAGGAGAAAGGTGAAGGAGCTAGGGCCTCCATGAAGATAGCTCTTTGCTCCTCTTCCATCCTCTCCCCAACCCAGGTAATCATGGTAACAGGAGATCATCCCATTACAGCCAAGGCCATTGCCAAGGGTGTGGGCATCATCTCAGAAAGCTCTGAGACAGCAGAGGACATTGCTACCCGGCTTAACATCCCTATCAGCCAGGTCAATCACAGGTGAGAACCTTAAAACACTCAAATCTGCCTTTTTCCCCTACATCCCTAGCCTGCCCCAACCAGATACCATTTACTAAAGCTCTAGGAGGTCCCTTCAGACGGTAGGATGTGCAGGGTTTACATATTACAAAGCAAAACACAATAAGAACATGACCAAGTGAATACGTCAATGGGTTTTCAGAGGAAATGGGACAAAAGTGGTAGAGAAAGGGGAGGGCTGGTTGGGGAAAGGGGAAAGGGTATGGAATGTGTCAATTTGGGAATAGTGTATGGCTGGGACAAATGAGGAGATTGGGATGAAAAGAGAAACAAGGAGGTTATAGTGAAGGTTAGGTAGAGGGCACCAGGATCCCTAATAAAGTTTTGTCCCTCGGAACGAGCCCTTAGAAATTCTTTTCCCTCAGTGATGTCAAAGCCATTGTGGTGCACGGCACGGAACTAAAGGATATGCCATCAGAGCAGCTTGACAAGATCCTCAAGACCCACGCAGAGATTGTGTTTGCACGGACCTCCCCTCAGCAGAAGCTCATCATTGTAGAGGGGTGTCAGAGGCAGGTAAGGGAGACAAAGGACCCCTGAGGGGTCTGACACAAGTCATGTGGCATAACCCAGCCCCAAAGCAGAGGAATGTTTGTGCTAGGCTAGCAGCGGTTCAAGAGAGTATCCTATCCTGAACCCCAGGGATGAGCTTCAGTTTGGAGGCTCCCTGAAAGTTTTAATATCTCAGGAGGAAAAAGAAAGGCCAAGTATCCATGATTATATCAAGAAAGAAGGGGTGCTGACATCAAACTGGTCTTTGGGACTGGTCCTAAATTTGACACAGTAATCATTTCCCTCCCTTTGTCTGGACTCTCCCCAGGGAGCCATTGTAGCAGTGACAGGGGATGGGGTGAACGACTCCCCTGCACTGAAGAAGGCTGACATTGGGATTGCCATGGGCATCACTGGCTCTGATGTCTCTAAGCAGGCAGCTGACATGATCTTGCTGGATGACAACTTTGCTTCCATCGTCACGGGTGTGGAGGAGGGTGAGGAAAACCGCTGCCCTGGGTCGGGACTTGACCTTTGGACTCTGGTGGGAACTGGTCTACATCTTGTTTCTTTTGTCCCTTATTCAACCTCCATGATCCTGGGGAAAACTACCATCAGATAAAGTTTTGCAAATTAAATTTAGCTGGTAGAACATCCTTGTTTGGACTCTTTACTGTGGGATCTGAAGAAGTCTAGATTTCCTAGGGAGACTGGATTCTGGTATAGCATGTTACCTTCTTTCTCTTCTCACTGGGATTCAAGTGGGTCTACAGCATGTTCAAAGATGTAGCCACATCCTGGAACTCCACATTCCCCCAGGGAAAGCCTCAGAAAGGCCCCCTGGGAATTTGTTGACTGAATGATGATGACACATCAAGATGAGTTGGGGTCTAATCAATGAATTCTCTGCATGAGCCAAATTAAGTACTGTCTTTCCCAGAGAATTCTGAAGAGAACACCCATAGGTAAGCAGGAGAACTCCAGAATTCTATATCCCAGGCTCCTTGCTTTCTTCCTGGAGCTATCTTATTAAAACATATGACAATACACATAGCCATGAGGGTTACTATTTTCTTGAGATCCACCATGATCCTGACACTTTGCTAGGTATTTTATATCCATTCAATTCAATATCTTCTTTTGAGCATCAATTATGTGCCAGTCACTTTTCTAGATGCTGGGGATACAGCAGTGGGAAAAAGACACAAATTTTTTCCCTCATTGAACTTAATTTCTGGTGGGGAAAGACTGACAATAAAAATAAGTAAATTGCATAATATGTGAAAAGGAGATAAATGCAATAGAAAAAAAAAAATTAAGCAGGGAGTGCAGGGAGGGTTTGTGCTTTTTGAAAAGGTAGTCAGGGAATGACTCAGTAATCATGCAAGGCAGGAGGACTGAAGCTCAGAGAGGTGAGGGATACCCAAGATCACAAGCTAGTGGTGGCAGAAAATGGGATTCAAACTCAAGTCTGTCCTGAGCCCAGACTGTTTCCACTTCAACCTAATGCTTTTAAAAGCTTTTATACTGGCATTTTCAGACACCCCCAAGTAGTAACCAGATCCAACTATGCTTACTTTTCAGAGTTTAAATAACAGCTGTGTTGAATCCAAGAACAAAGAGTATATGGACATGGAATGTTAATAAATCCTGTCTCTGATTAATAATCACAATTTAGAAGCAAAACAGCTGAGATCTAGGACCTCCAGACATTTTCATGAACTGTGACAGTTTTATAGTTGTCTGTCTGTCCAGGACTGGTTTGTGGGAGGCATGTCCTCTGTGCTTCTCACAAAGGGTTGACCATCCTCCCCAGGCCGCCTCATCTTTGACAACCTGAAGAAATCCATCGCATACACCCTGACCAGCAACATCCCTGAGATCACCCCCTTCCTGTTCTTCATCATCCTCAGTATCCCCCTGCCACTGGGGACCATAACCATCCTCTGCATTGACCTGGGCACTGACATGGTGAGGATCAAGCTGGGACCAGCTCAAGGACTCCTGTGAGATGGACTGAGAAAAATGCATGTTAAGGGAGAGGGTCAGAGCTCAAGTTACTTCTGAGTTACCTTCTGAACTTTGTACCCCACTCTTCATCTTTCAGGTCCCTGCTATTTCTCTGGCTTATGAATTAGCTGAAAGTGACATCATGAAGAGGGCTCCACGGAATCCAAAGACTGATAATCTGGTGAACAAGCGTCTCATCGGCATGGCTTATGGACAGATTGGTGCGGACAGGGGAATGAGGGGTTAAAGGACAGGGAGTGGCTGTATCTACTTGGGCATCTGAGCTATCTCAGGGAGATATTTTCTTTATTAACAACAAACCATGTTAGGCCCCAGGAAAACGAAGAACCATTGATCTCTGAAGTGCCCTTGATGTATAGTGAAGTCAAGAAGGAACATAGATAAAATGATAGCATCTTTCCAAGTGCCAAATGAGTATAGAAAGAACATGCTGCAGGAGTAAACAGCAAGCAGGCACACCAAGTATGAGGATACTGAGAGAGGTCCTTGGAGGAGCTAGGACTTCAACTGGGAGTTGGAAGACAGCGCTTAGACTAGCAAATGTATGTTCCAGTGTGGAGGTCCAGGAGGAGAGGGGAAATTCCCACGGTGTGGTTGGAGAAGAGTGAGTAAACCAGTTTGGTGGAGCCCCTAGCCTTTAATCCTGAGAACGACATAGTGGAAAATAAAAGTTGTAGACACTACTAGCATTTATTTTGGGGCAACCTTGGAAGACATTTGACAACCATTTGACCTTGAGTTGCAGGTACAATAGGGTGTTTCAGGGAGTGGGGTGAGATTGGGAACAGGGGAAATCATCCCAATATCTAGGGGAGGAAACACATGGAAAAAGCACAGATTTAGGAGTCAGAGCTATGTTTAAATCCCAATCTCACCACTTCGTACCTGTATAACCCTGGGCAATAACTGAATCTTTTTTATGATTCATTTTTCCACATATGAAGTATAGGTAATAGTACAGAATTGTGAGAATCAATATCCACAATGTCCACAAAATGCCCAGCTCTATAGTTAGTGGGCAAAAATCAATGTCAGCTATTGCTGTGGTTCAGGAATGAGAGATGGAGGTTTTGATTAGAGGAAAGGCAAGGAGAAGATGGGAGACATGTGAGGAGAGGAGAGGACTTGATGAGTATTTGAATGACAGAGGAAATGCCAAAGGAGTCAAGATTCTGAGGTCCTTTCCAGTTTTAAGATTATATGACTCAAAGATGACTCTGAGTTGAGTTTAGAAACGGACCCCACAGAGGTGGTAGGATCAGATCTTTGATGGTGAGAATCTAAAGCATTGCTGCTAAAACACACACCAACCCAACTAGAAGCAAGTCCCAGTCCCCACCACTTCCATGTTCTGCTTTTTTGGATTCTTCTCTGAACCAAATTCCCCTGTCCTGTGACTCTTATCACTTACAGGGATGATCCAGGCTCTAGCTGGATTCTTCACCTACTTTGTGATTCTGGCCGAGAATGGTTTTAAACCCTTTGATCTGCTGGGTATCCGTCTCGACTGGGAAGATCGATTCTTCAATGACCTGGAGGATAGCTATGGACAGCAGTGGGTGAGTAGAAGGGGTAGAGTAGTAGGTAACCAATAAAAGTGCAGAAGGCAAGAGAGGTTGGCAAATTGTTAAAAAGTAGGAGAATGAAGGCACCAGGCAGGCAGAATTGATAGCTCATCTCCAGCAAATATTCTTCTCTTAGTTTACAATGATCTCATTTCCATTAATTCCTACTGCCTGTTGTCATCCTTACCTTCCTGGATCTTTCAGCTCCCATAGACCTGGAGGTCCTCTTAGTCATCAGAACTTTTCTGGGCTGATTTCTATTCTTCCAGGTTCTAACAATGATTGCCCCAGTAATGCATGCTGGACCCTGTCTTTTCCTGTTAAGCAACATTTCTCCATAAGAGTTCAAATAATATGATTTCAAACCTGAAAGCCTATTTTCTTTGTATATCCTTCCTTGTCATTCTAAACCCTTTTAGACCTAGAGGATGCCCCTTCATAGTAGTCCTTCTTAACATCCAAGATAAACACACTCAAACTGAAGCCTGCCCCTCAACAATATGTGTTCAAGAATTCTAGTGTGTTTTTTTTTTGTATCTGTGAACACTCTGTCATAATTTCTTAAGAGAGTGGGAGATGTGACACCAATTATTGCTAGAATTAAAGAATTATAGAGGAAACATGGTCTATTACCATTATTCTATAAGTGAGGAAACTGAGCCCAGAAAGTCTTAGTGAATTGCTCAAAGGCCTACAGTGTATCCTTAGAAAAACTGGGCTAGAATTCTGGACTCTTTATACCTGCCCAGCACTTTTCCCATTTCATCATCATGCCTCCAAACCAACTTATTACAGATTTCCCAAAAGTACACTTGAGATGAGAAGATTGAGGGAAGATAGTGGAATAGTAAACTCCAGAAATCAATTTCTTTACCAGAACAACTATTGAACTGGCAGGAATTGCCTGAATCAACTATTTGGAGACTCCAGAGTCTATCAGAATACTGTGCAGCATCCAGGGAAGAGCAGGAGGAAAAGACTAGTAAATCACAGTAGATACAGTGAATTGCACTCTCTAGGCATGGCTACTCTTGGCCATCCCCCAGCCTCACACAAGCAGACAGCAGTGAGGGACTCAATTCCTGCCCCTGGTGCAGCTTGCTGGAGCCAGGATGGGATATAAAGACATGTTTCCAAGAATAGGGGGTGTGCGGTCCAATCACTGATCACTGCTTTTGATCAGCTGCTTCAAATCACTAGGGACTTGGCTCAGAGGGTAGCAATTATTCCAACCTACCTTGGGCAAAAAGTGGCAGAAGAATGTTAAAGACAATACCCTTCCTTAAAACAATGGAAAACAGTTAAAGGGCTACATTAACTAGGTTAAAGCCTAATCAAGAAAACACAGCTTCAAAAAGCCATAGGAGAAGCTCCTGGTGCCTTTGCTGGCCCCTCCTTCATCCCCTCCCAGGGCAGTGTGGAGCCAGCCAGTGGTCAAACTGTGAGTCCCAGGCCTTGTTCTGGCTCATAAAAACTGACTTAGGAAACTCCTCTTACCTTTCCCCACTTCCAGAGATTTCCCTCTAGGAAAAGGCAGCTTGGGACAGCTAAAGCAGTGTAAGAAACAGTCAAACAGACTGGGGCAAAGGCTTACCTGCTGTAAATCTTACAATAGAGCACCTAGGACAAGGAAATAGTCCCAGGTGCTCTTTTTCATAGGGAGTAGGATGGGCATTCAAATTCCTGAAAACAGGGGAACTCCTAGGGCCCCTAGCAAGCACAAGCCCAGGACAAGACACAGGCTCAGAAAAGACAGAGTACCCTGCACTTTGCATTTTCCTTGAATTAACTTTCTTGATAGAAGGGCTGAGCTCTGAAAAGCACCAGCCAACAGAACATAAATTTGCAAAAACTGTGAAAGGTGTCTTGGCATTGGTTTGTTTGATTTTGTTAGCTCCTGTCACTCAAGGAAATTTCTGTCATAACACCAGCTTAATGCAAACTAGAGAAACAGCTCAGGGACTAAATCCCAGAGATAACACATTAAAATATCAAAATGTATAGTGTGAAACAAAATATTACAAGACAAAGAAACAGGAGATGATGGTCCATCCAAAGGAAGAAAATAAAAACCCAGAAAACATCAACAAAGATGACCAGACTTCATATACACAAAATATATGAAGCAAATAATGAGAGTCATACCAAAGAGTTTTAAAAAATGATCCTCAATATTAGCAAAGAGATGAAGAAAATACAAAGAACTAAAGGATATCAGAAAAATAATTAATGAACAATATGAAAATCTCAATAAAGAGATAGAAATTTTAAAAAGGAACCAAACAGAATTACTTACTGGAGTTGAAGACCAGTGACTGAAATGAAAAATTCCCTAAAGGGTTTCAACAGCAGATTGGGAGCTGAAAAAAGAAAGAATCAGTGAACTCAAAGATAAAGCCATTTAAATGAGTCAGACTGAGGAGCAGAAAGAATTAGAAAAAGCAAATATAGCCTAAGAAACCTGTGTGACACCATCAAGCACACCAGTATGCACGTTATGGGAGTCCTAAATTGGGAAGAAAGAGAGAAAGGGGCAGAAGGAATATTTAAAGAAATAATGACAAATCCCAAACAAGCAAAAAAACATAAACATGTACACCCAAGAAGCCCAATGAAAACCAAACAGTATAAACTTGTAGAGAAATATGCCCAGACACATCGCTGTAAAATTGTCAAATGCCAAGAACAAGGAGTGAGTTCTGAAAGCTGCATGAGAAAAGCAAAGTGTTATGTATAAGAGAGTCCTAATAAGATTAAATGCTGATTTCTCATCAAAAATCATGAAGGCAATAAGGCAGTAGATGAAATACTTAAAGAGCTGAGAGAAAATAATTGCCCCAAACAAGAATTTTATATCCAGTGAGACTATCTTTCAAAAAAAAAATCCCAAATAAACACAAGCTGAGGGAGTTTGTCACACTAGACCTTCCCTACAAACAATGCAAATGGGAGTCCTTCAAACTGAAATGAAAGGACATAAGACAGTGGATCCAAGTGGCATAAAGAAATAAAGATCTCCAGTAAAGGTAACCATATGGGTAATTATAAATGTCAGTATTATTGCATTATATATTTTAATTTGTAAGTTCTACTTCCTACTTCTGCAGGTAGAGAAAAAGTAATAATAAATCTATGGTTTGGACATGCAATGTACAAAGATAATTTATAACAAGTACAAAAAAAGATGAGGGGACTAAGGGGTATAGGAATACTATATATGTACATTATTGAAGTTAAGCTGGTATCAAATCAAATATGATTGTTATAGATTTAGGATGTTAAATTTTAAACCCATAGTAATCACAAATAAAATATATGAAAAAGATATTCAGAAAGAAATGAGAAGGTACTCAACATGGTAAAATACAAAAGTCAAATAAATATAAAAGTAAGCATTAAGAGACGAATTGAGGGTCAAAAAAGTATATGATTTACAAAGAAAAATAATAGCACAAGAAAGTCCTGCATTATCACTGTTTTAAATGTAAACAGTTTATACTCTGCAATCAAAAGACACAGATGGGCAGAATACAAAGCATGACTCAATGATAAGCTATCTACAAGAGATTCACCTTGAATTCAAAGACACAAATAGGTTGAAAGTGATAGGATGGGAAAAATCTACCATGCAAAGTAGTAATCAAAAGAGAGCTGGTTAGCTATACTAATATCACATAAAAGAGTGTTTAAATAAAAAACTGTTATGAAGGACAAAGAAGGTCACTATACATTAATAAAGGAGTCAATTCAACAAGAAAGCCTAACAATTATAAATATTTATGCACCTAACAAGAGAGCTCCAAAATATATGAAGCAGGGGAGCAGATGTAGCTTAGTGGCTAAGTGCCTGTTTCCCATGTACAAGGTCCTGGGTTCGATTCCCAGTACCTTCTAAAAAAAATACACAAAATATATGAAGCAAATAATGAGAGACTTGAAGGGAGAAATAGATCATTTTACATTAATCGTATGAAACTTCAAAACATTACTTTCAAAAATGGATAGAACATTGAGAATATTCTCGCTGACCTGATTTTGTGATAATCAGGGCAGGCTAAACATTTGCTATATTAGAAACCATGCATGTGTCCCCAGACCTAATTTTTCTCCCTAGGTCTGGTTTTTAGAATGCTGGTGATAAACTAAGCCTGATTTATTATATGACCATCCTGTATGAGAAAAGACTGTAACTTTGGGTATCTTTGGTCAACCTTAAGAGATATAGCAGGGGGACGGATGTGGCTCAGGCTCTTGGGCATCCATCTCCCATATGGAGGGACCTGGGTTCGATTCCCGGGAACTTCTGGTAAAAATTAAAAAAAGGAAAATATGGAAGATGCGTGGGCCACCAGGCCCCATGCACGGGTGAGCAGCCAGGCCCCACGAGCCATGCAGCAAGATGATGACATAACAGGACAGTGACACAAGGGAGAACCAAGACGAGACGCACCGAAAAACCAGGAACTAAGGTGGCGCAGGTGGTAGGATGCCTCTCTCCCACATCGGAGGTTCTGAGGATCGAATCCCAGGGAAGACAGGAGAAGGATGAGAAGAGAGGGCAGGAAATGGACACAGAGTTGCCCAGTGAATGGACACAGAAACAGCAAAAACGGAGGTGGAGGTAAAAATGGATAAAAGTAAATAAATAAATAAATCCTTAAAAAATGTATAGGGGAGGAAGATACGGACTATAGTTAGTAGTAATACTTTGACGATGCTCTTTCATGATTTGTTAACAAATGTTTCACAGCAATGCAGGGTGTTTGGGGGCGGGTGATGTGTGGGAGCCCTGTATGATGTTATGCATGTTTGTTTTGTAAGTTCATGATGTTTACTGAACACTTATAGTTTATGTATGTTCATGTATGAATGATATACTTCAATAAATTGTTTTTAAAAATTTTAGAAAAAATGGATATGACATCTAGACAGACTATCAATAAGGAAAGAAAAGACTTGAACAATACTCTAAACCAACTAATCCTAGCAGACATATAAAGAACACTTCACCCAACAGCAGCAGAATACACGTTCTTCTCAAGTGCACATGGATCATTCTCCAGGATAGACCATATATTAGGTAGCAAAACAAGTCTCAATAAATTAAAAAATATTGAAATCATATAATTTATCTTCTCCAACCACAATGGAAAGAAGCTACAAACAATAAAGGAAGAAATGGAAAATTCACAAATATGTAGAAATTAAAGAATAACCAATTCTTAAACAACCAATGGGTCAAAGAAGAAATCATAAGGGAAATTGGGAAATATTTTGAGGTGAATGTAATGAAAACACAATATACAAAAACTTGTGGGATGCAACAAAGGAAGTACTGAGAGGGAAATTTATAGCTCTAAATGTTTACATTTAAAAAAAAAAAAAAAAAAGAAAGCTCTCACTCTGAAACCTATCCTCAAAACTGGAGGACCTAGATTTTAAAAAAGAGCATTCTAAACACAAAGCCAGCAGAAGGAAAGAAATAACAAAGATTAGAGTGGAGATAATGAAACAGAGAATAAAAATCAATAGCGAGATTCAACAAAACCAAAAGCTGTTTCTTTGAAAGTATCAATAAAATTGACAAATCTTTAGCTAAACTGACAAAAAAGAGGGAGAGAACACAAATGACTAAAACCACAAATGAAAATGGGAATATTACTACCAACCCCACAGAAATAAAAAGGAATATAAGAGGATAACATGAACAACTGCATGCCAATAAATTAGATAATCTAAATGAAATGGACAAATTCCTAGAAACACACAAACTACCAAAACTGACTCAAGAAGAAACAGAAGATCTCAACAAAACAAACAGTAAAGAGATAGAATCAGTAATCAAAAGCCTCCCAACAAAGAAAAGCCCAGGACCAAATGGCTTCACAGGTGAATTTTATCAAACATTCCTAGAAGAAATAACACCAATCTTGCTCAAACTCTTCCAAAAAAATTGAAGAGGAGGAAACAATCCCTAACTCATTCTATGAGTTGATTAAAACACTTAGAAATCTAAGAATAGAAGGAAGTTCCCTCAATATGATAAATGGCATATGAAAAACCCTCAGCTAACATCATATTTAATAGTGAAAGACTGAAAACTTTCCCTCTAAGATCAGGAACAAAACAAGGATGTGCACTGTCATCACAGTTATTCAACATCATGTTGAAATTTCTTGCCAGAGCTATTAGGCAAGAAAAAAAAAAAATACATAAAAGGCATCCAAATTGGAAAGGAAAAAGTAAAACTTTCCCTATTTGCAGATGACATGATCCTATATACAGAAATTTGAAAAAACCCACAACAAAGCTCCTAGAGCTAATAAATGAATTCAGCAAAGTGGCAAGGTACAAGATCAACACACAAAAATCAATAGTGTTTCCATACACTAGTAATGAACAATCTGAAGAAGAAAGCAAGAAAAAAAAATGATTTACAATAACAACAAAAAGAATCAATATCTAGGAATAAGTCTATCCAAGGATGTAAAAGAATTATACACAGAAAACTATATAACAATGCTAAAAGAAATCAAAGAAGACCTAAATAAATAGAAGGACAGTCTGTGTTCATGGATTGGAAGACTAAATATTAAGATGTCACCAGGGGGCGGATGTGGCTCAAATGGTTGGGCGTCCATCTGCCATATGGAGGGACCTGGGTTCGATCCCCAGGACCTCCCGGTAAAATAAAAAAATATATATAGAAGGCGCATGGGCTGCCAGGCTCTGTGTGCTGGTGAGCCGCCAGGCCCCGGGAGCCAGGCAGCAAGATGATGACGTAAAAGGAGAGAGACAAGACGAGATGCTCTGAAAGCTCCGAAAACCAGGAGCCGAGGTGGTGCAGATGGCAGAACACCTCTCTCCTACATTGCAGGTCTCCAGGATCGAATCCTGGTGAAGACTGGAGGAGGAGGATGAGAAGAGATGAAACAGACACAGAGAATTGCCCAACGAATGGACAAAAAACAGCAAATGGGGAAGGGGGGTTTAAAATGGATGAAGTAAATAAATAAATATTAAAAAAAAAAAAAAAAAGATGTCACTAAAGCAATTTACAGATTCACTGCAATTCCAATCAAAATTCCAACATCCTTCTTGGCAGAAATGGAAAAGTCAATCATCAAATGTATAGGAAGGGTAAGGGGCCCCAAACAGCCAAAGCCATCTTGAAATAGAAGAACAAAATTGGAGGACTCATACTTCCTGATATTTAAACTTATTTCAAAGCCACAGTAATCAAAATAGTGTGGTACTTCCACAAAGACAGACATAGACCAATGAATTTGAATTCAGAGTTCAGAAATCAACCATTATATTTATGGCCTCCATGTGCAAAAGATTGAAGGTGGCTCTCTACCTCATACTATACACAAAAATCAATTCAAAGCGAATCAAAGATCTATATAAGAATTAGAACTAAAATACTAGAAGAAAACATAGGGAAGCATCTTCAGGACCTTGTGTTAGGCAATCAAAAGGTCAAGCAACAAAATAAAATATAGGTAAATGGGATCTCATTAAAATTAAAAACTTTTGTGCTTCAAAGGACTTCATGAGAGTAAAAAGACAACCTACATACACTTATGCACGTCTCAGGCAGATCTCAATAACTGCCACAGTAAACAAGCCCTCAAACGGGTACTCCCGAGGGCTCTAGAAATGTCCAGACACTATAGTCAAGGCACACAGCCTCATGAAATTAGCACCTTTTGGTGGGTCTTTTCCTGGAATATACGATAATCTGTTTCCCCAATATAAAAATTAGACTCATTTATAATTTCCCTATTCATGATTCTTCTACCCCTTTTATTTGAACCTATAATAAGCACTGTGGCAGTTTGATATTGTTTGTGAATTTCAAAAATAAATATTGGATTATGTTTGTGGACTGGTCTGTTCCTCCGGGCATATTATATTGTATTGGATTCAGAAGTTTCACTTTTACTTGATTGAATTATGATTGAAGCTTTGGTTGGGCCATGTGGGTGGGACATTGAGTCCCCACCCCTTTGGTGGCAGAGGAGCTGAAGTTTTGATGCTGGAGCCCTGGGAACTAAATGCACGGAAAAGGAGAACACAGAGGAAGAGAGACTGCTCATTAGACAGGATCCTGCAGCCCCAGGGAGGAGAGATGAGCCTAATAGTCTACAGCTGACCTTATGAGGAGACCAGAGCAGCTGAGCCAGGAAAGAAACGAGCCCTGGGGAGAGTGATGAGCTTTACGCCAGGCTACAGCTGAGATTGGAAGAAGCTGAGACCATGGTAACTTAAGAGGAAGAAGGAAGGCTGAACCCTTGCGGACATCGCCCGCCATCCTCCTCAACACGTGGCAAATGACTTTGGGTGAGAAAGTACGTCTTATGGTACCTTGAGTTGGACTCTTTAGGGCCTGGTAGCTGTAAGCTTCTACCCCAAATAAATACTCTTTATAAAACCCAAGAGATTTCTGGTACTTTGCATCAGCACCCCTTTGGCTGACTAATACAAGCACTATACCCATTAAATATATGTCCAAGAGGCTTAAATCTTTGGTCTGTTCATATGCTGGTTGAGTCCTGAATCTCAGCAGAGTTGCAGCCAATACCTATTCTCCAGTTCATCGGACTCACCCAGGACTACTTTTCTGTAATCTAAAACTTCTCTAAAAATAAAGTTTATTATTTTTAAAAAAGACAACCTACAGAATGGGAGAATACAATAGGATTTAATATCCAGAATTTATAAAGAAATCCTTCAACTCAACAACAAAAAGACAACCCAATTTAAAAATGGTTGAAAGACTTGAATAGACATTTCCTCAAAGAAGATATGCAAATGGTCAAAAAACATATGAAAAGATGCTTAACATCATTAGCCATTAGAAAAATGCAAATCAATACCACAATGAGATACCATTTCACATCCACCGGAATGGCTACTGTAAAAAAAACAGGAAAGTAACAAGTTTTGGAGAGGATGTGGAGAAACAAGCACTCATTCATGTTGGTGCAAAAGTAAAATGGTGCAGCTGCTGTGGAAGACAGTTTGCCAGTTCCTCAAAAAGTGTACAATTACCTTATGGCTCAGTAATCCCACTTCTGGGTAAATACCTACAAATGGAAAGCAGGGACTCAAACAGATATTTGCACATCGATGTCCTTAGAGGCATTGTTTACATTTGCCTAACGATGGAAGCAACCAATGTGTCTACCGACTGATGAATGGATAAATAAAAGGTGGTACATACATAGAACGGAATATTATGCAGCTGTAACAAGGAATGAAATTCAACATGGGTAAACCCTGAAGACATCATGTTGAGTGAAATAAACTAGACACAATAGGACAAATATTGTATGATCTCACTGATATGAAATAATTAAAATAAGCAAATTCATAGAGTCAGAAACTAGAATATACATTACCAGGACCCAGGGTAGGAATAGGGAACAGGGAATTAATGCTTAAATTTACAGAGTTTCTATTTAGGTCAGGGGTTCTTAACCAGGGGCCCACGGGTCCTCAAGGAGTCTGCAGAAAGATTTCAGAGGGTCTGTGAGCTTGAATTGAAAAAAGTCAACTTATTATCTTTACTTTCTCTGACCTTTAACTGAAATCTAGCGTTTCCTTTACTTATGACTGTATGCAATAAGTTATAGTAGTATTCATTCCATACCACATTACAGTCGTTGCGTATCTCAAAAAATCACTTATGCTCATCCATACTGGGAAACTATGGTAGTTGTTAGAACCGACACTAGATGAGTATCATAAAATTAACTGCCACTGCATTCTGAGAAGGGGTCCGTGATTTTCACCTGACTGGCAAAGGGGTCTGTGGAGCAAAAAAGTTAAGAACTCCTGATTTAGGTTGATTGAAGAGTTCTAATAATAGATGGTGGTGATGGTAGTACAATGTTGTTAATGTAATTAATAGCACTGAAATATATTTGAATGTGGTTTAAAGGAAGGAAATTTTAGGTTGTATATATGTTACTAGAACAAAAATTTAAAAACAAAACATAGGACCGTACAACACAGTGAACCGTAATATAAACGTGGTCTATAGTTAATAGTACAATTATAAAAATGTTCTCTCCTCACTTTTAGCAATAGTAGCACACTAATGCGCAGTGTTGATAATAGGGAGGTACATGGGGACTCTGTATTTTTTGCATGATCTTTCTGTAAATCTACAGCCTCTCTAATAAAAAGAAATGTTAACAAAAAAGTAGAGCACGTGAATCTGAGTTCAGGAAAGATGCCCTGTTACACACTGTGCTTCCAATAGCTAAACCTCATCCCTGCTCAACACCTCCTCAACCCTCAACTTGGGTGCTTGTTAGTTTTATATCCTAATGCCTCCTCCCTGCTGCCAAGCTGCAGCATGACTTATATTTACTCATAAGTTAAAGATCATTACAATTAATTTGTGGTAATGAGAATCACCCTTGTAAAGCAAAGACACCTTGAGGTATTACAAAACTACCTAAGAACAGTTGCCCTAAGGAATAACTTCATAATGGTAGGGTCCATATCTTTTCCACCTACTGTAATTCTCAGACAATCTAGTATAGAGCCACCCACCCAGGAAGCATGCTACATATGGCTAAAGCAAGGATAGTTTCTTACCTTCTAAATATTAAGTGCATTAAGTTCCACTATTGGTAGACTTCTCACCATTAAGTCCATTGATTACCACTCATTCATTTATTCAGCAAATATTTATTGAGCATCTTCTAATAAACAAAAATATAACATATTGAGTAATGACCAATGATAACGAGACAAAGGCAGGTAAGGAGAAAGCACATGGTAGGGATGTGGGTGCTGTTGAGCAGGGTGGTCAGGGAAGGGCTCTCTGTTGAGGGGGAGGGACGAGCCACGTGGACTTCTAGAGGAGGAAAGACGCTCCAGGTGTAGGCAAGAGCACGTGCAAAGGCCCTGATCTGGAAATGTTTTTGGTGTGTTTAAAGAACAAAGTCAGGATGAGCCTGGAGGACATGACCTTGAGTGAAGCAAGCCAGGCACAAAAGGACAAATACCATATGATTGCGCTACTATAAACTAAATATATTGTGTAACATGTTGCATGACTCCATTTATATAAAATGTAAATATAAATCAATTTAGAAAGATGAAATTAGAAGTGGTTATGTAGGCCTGGGCAAGGCATGCTAAGTGATGTGGAGTTTTTTTTCTTTTTGGAGTAATGAAATGGTTCTAAAGTTTTTTGTTTTGACGAATGCCCAACATTGTGATTATACTAAAAGTCATTGATTATGTACTTTGGGTAGATCGTATGGTTTGTGAATACATCTCAATAAAACTGCTTAATAAATAAATAATTGTGAAAGAATAGCCAGATATAGCAGCTATGTACAGCAGGGGAAACATGGAGAGATTGAGAGGTGAAGAATTATTGTTATATTTGTTTATTATTATTATTATTGAAATGAAAATGTTCTAATAATGATTGGAGTAATGAATGCACGACTATGTGATCATACCAAATACCATTGATTGTAGACTTTGGATGAATTGTATGCTTTATTAATATGTATCAATAAAATTGAGTTGTTTAAAAATAAAAAAAGAACAATGTCAGTAGTGTGCCTGAGAATGCTTAGCAAGCAGGAATGTGGCAGGAAAAGAGGTCAGGGAGGTAATGGGGGGTGAGGGAGCCATGAGGCTAGCTGGCACAGAGCCTTTTAGGCCAAGGCGGGGTCTCTGGATGTTATTCTAGAGAAGATGTGACGTCATCACAGGGTTTTGAATAGAGTGACATGGTCTGACATAGATTTTAAAAGGCTCATTCTGGCTGCAGAGCACAAAATTGAAAGCAGGGAGAAAAGTCAGGTGGCTCTTGCAATAGTCCTGAGACCAGGATGGTAGTGGTGGGAGTAATGAGAAAAAAGTAGTCAGATGTGGAATATTTTCAGAGTAAAGACAAAAAATTTGCTGATGAATTGGGTGTACAGCATGACAAAGAGAGAGGAATCTATTTTACTTCTGAAATACCTCCTGACTGTGTTTCCCCTCTCCAGCCACACCTCCTCTGCCTTGCTCAGGCCATCTTCACTTCTCTGCCAGATTGTGCAGTAATCTCCACACCAACTTTTCTGACCCCAGGCCATCCTTCACACGACTGTTGGGGTGCTCTTCCTAAAATGCAAATCTGATCATGACTCCCATGACTGACCATTTTCCAGGGTTATTGCTTACCATGAAAGACCATGTCTAATCTGTCCTTGTAGCCTTCCCTCCCATTCCCCAGGCTGTCCTTTCACTCTGACCCACTGACATGCTATGACTTATAAAAAGAAACTCTGACAGCTGTCTTGAGGTTAGACTAGAAGTAGGTATGGATTGAAGCAGGGAAACTGGTTAGGAGACTTGAAATAACCCAGCCAAGAGCAAGGGTGGCTTGGACCAGGATAGGAGTCAGAGATGTGGTGGGAAATGGTTGGAACCTGGATATATTTTGAAGGTGAGGCACCAGAACTTGCTGATGGATTGGCAGTAGGATGAGAAAATAGTAGCATTAACGATAACTCCAAGTCTTTGGAGCTTAGGACCTAGAAAAATGCAGTTGCTATCACTCAGATGAGAAAGACTGTAGGAAGAACAGGTTTGGGAGGGAAAATCAGGACTACCATTTGGGACATGTTAAATGTGAGATGCCTATGGAGTAGCCAAATGGAGCTGTTGAGAAGGCAGTTGGACACATGGGTTTAGAGTTCAGAGAAGAGGCCTGGCTGGAGATAAAAATTTGAGAGTCATGAGCATTTAGATGGTATTTAAGCTATGAGGCTGGGTGCCATCAACAAGGAAGTGAATGGTGCTAGAGAGGAGAAGACCAAGGACTGAATCTCTGGGCACTCATATTTATCAGTCAGGGAGAAGAACTGGTGCAGGAACCTGAGAAGAAGTAGCAAGTAGGAGAAAAATTCAGGAAAGTGTGGACTCCTGAAGCCAAGTGAAGAATATCTATCAAAGAGGAGGGACCAATCAACTTTATGTCAAAGACTGTTGTATGGGCCAATATTATCCACACTGAGAACTGACCATTGGATTGAACAACGAGGAAGCCATTGATAATCTTAACAAGAACAGTTTAGAGGGAAGCAAAAGCCTGATTAAAGGAGAGTCAGGGGAAAATATGAGAGAAACTGATGACAGTAAAATTAGAGAACATTTTTAAAGGTGCTTTGCTGCAAAGAGGATCAGAGAAATACGGCACAGCTGAGGGGAATGTGAGGTCAAGGGAAGGAAAGATGGGAGAAATCACAGCAAGTCTGTGATAAGAAACATCCAGTAGAAAGGAGAAAAAAAATGATGCAGTAGAGAGAAGAAACAATTACTACAGAAACATCCTTGAGTAGGTGGGATAAGATGGGAGCTCATGGTCAAGTGGAAGAGCAAGAGCCACAATTCCACAGTAACAGAAGAGCAGGCAGTTTATGGGCACAGATATGAGTGGGAGGTAGGCGTGATGGGATGGCTTATGAATGTTCTCTTATCATTCCATTTCCTCAGTGAAATAGGATGCAAGTTTACCAGCTGCAAGTGAGGAAAGAGAAGGTTTGAGGCAAGAAGATATGGCATAGTTATCAGGGAGAGTGGGAGAGTAAATGGACAGGGAAATGTAATATAAATCCTAGGCAGCACAAAGCATTCATTTAAAGTAATGGTCATGAATCTAAAGTGAAACTAGTCAGCATGGCTGTGTGTTCTCCAGACACCTTTGGTTTTTGGGTGCTGGGGCGGAGTAGGTAAATAGAATTAATCAAAGAGACAGAGTCCAGGAGTTGAAGGTGTATGCAAGGGAATGATTAGAAATATGGGCCATGGGATTTCAGTGCAGTAAGGAAGTGAGGCCACAGAGAGATTGAGGGGCCTGGGAAAAGGTGGTAAGATCTATGGATTGTAGGTCCAAGTGGAGCCCCAGAAGTGATCGTGTTGAGATTCTAGAGTGAGTGAGATAGAAAGGTAGAAGACAGTAGCAGAAGAGAGGTGGAGATGCTTGAGATTGAGAAGATGCCTCCATCTTCTGTTTCTAGCTGTTGGAAAGTACAAGATTCAGAGTTTAACCATGGGAGCGAGCAGTCCAGGTGAGAAGTGAAGGACAATATCATTGGAGAAGGAGGTCAAGGAACCGTATTTGAAGGATCTTCAACATGAATATTTATTTATTTATTTATTTATCTATCTATTTTGAGGTACTGGGACCGGGGATTGAACCTGGGACCTTGCATGTGGAAGCTGGTGCTCAAACACTTGAGCTACATCTGCTCCCTGACATGGATATTTAAACCTCCAAAAACTAGGACAGGAGTACTGTTAGAGTGACAGCGAGTCAGGAGTCACAATCTTCAAGAACTGAGGGGACGTGACCCAGGAAATGGGGGGTGACTGCAATGGAGGACAGTGGTAGTATCATCTGACACTCACAAACATCCAGTTGGTCTCATTCTAAGTCAGATGTTCAGCTCATTAATTTTTCAGCCTTTGTTTTCTAATCATTTAAGACTCTCTACTTCTCCAAGTACAACTTTGACCACATCCCATGAGGTTTGATATGTATATCTCATTATTCCTCAGCCGTACATTATTTCAAATTTATTTGATCTATGAGTTATTTATAAACATGCTATCTTATTCTTAAAAACGGGCTTTTTTCCTCCAGTCTAATTTAGATGCACCTCTTCTGTGTCTGCATGGCCATCTGTGATCTCTATTTTATAACCTATTGTACTCATCTAGGTAGCATATTTATCTTCCTCACTAGATTGGAAGTTCCTATGTGTAAAATGTGAATGAAGAAATGAATGAAGAAATGAATGTCTCCTGCCTGGTACCAGCCTTTTGACACCCGTTTCCCCTCTAGCCCACCTGCTTTTCTGACCTATTCCCTCTGACTCTGAATTCCTCTCTAACTCCCTCAGCTCTGATACCATCCTTTTATTTAGTCGTTATTTATTGAGCACATACTACACGTCATTCATTGAACTAAGCATGGAGGGACACAAAGATAACTAAGACATGTCCTTTACCCTTGAGCTCCCCGCCAAGTAAGGAGAACATACAAACAGTTCAAAATAAAACATGTAACATGCTAAGACAGATATGTGTGAAGGGCTGTGGGAATCTAAAGAGATCCTGGAAGGCATGAGAGGGAAGAAGCCTTTGAGGTGTAACTAAAGCCACAGCCCCTCTGACGCTCTCCCTCCTCTGTCTACCCCAACCCCAGACCTACGAGCAGCGGAAGGTGGTGGAGTTCACGTGCCACACGGCCTTCTTTGTCAGCATCGTGATCGTCCAGTGGGCTGACCTCATCATCTGCAAGACACGCCGCAACTCAGTCTTCCAGCAGGGCATGAAGTGAGCTCCCCCCAAATGCACCGACGCTCTCCCAAACCCGCACAAAGGGACGTGCAATCCCCCCTACCTACCTCTCCCTCCCTCTCTCCAACACATGCCTAAATGTTTCTTCCCAGAAACAAGGTCCTGATATTTGGGCTCCTGGAGGAGTCGATCCTGGCTGCCATTCTGTCCTACACTCCAGGCATGGACAAGGCCCTGCGCATGTACCCACTCAAGTGAGTAGGGGAGGGGTGCAGGGGGGCTCTCAGGGCACGGGGAGAGCACGTGAGAGGAAGCGTGGCTTTGACAAGAAAGCCCTTGGCCAGGGGCTGCCTGGGTGCCTGAGGCCGGCTCCACGTTGTCTGTGCTCTGATAAATGGATCTTATTTGGGGAGGCTTTGATACTACGACCAGTGATCAAAACCCACTAAATAAGCAAATTTACCAGGGCTTAGCAGAGCGCAGGCCTTTTTGTGATGGTTTGTAATACAGCTGTCCAAGGATACACATATTGCCTGGAACTGAAGGAGTGATAAAAATTACCTAGTCCATGCATGGGTAATTCTGCTGTACTTTGGCAAATATGTTTTAATGTGTATATGTGTGTGTGGGCATATTGAGATTCTTCATGGTTGGTAACTTGCCGTGTTAACTTCCAGGGTTTTTGTTTGTTTGTTTGAAGACATTAGTACATGCTTGTGAAAAAAATCTATTTAAAAATTTATAGAGAGGGAGCAGATGTAGATCAAGTGGTTGAGTGCCTATTTCCATGTCTGAGGTCCTGGTTTCAATCCCTGGTACCTCCTTAAAAAAATTATAGAGAAAAAAGCAAAATTACCATTTCATTCCCACCCCCAGTCCCCCCTACCCTGCGTAGCCTCTGTGAACAGTTTAGTGTGTATCCTTCCAAGTCATTTCTATGCATTTACACACATCACTCACTTTTTACATACTGTAGGTGCTCAACTAACATTTACTAGGATACACTGGCACTGGCTTTAGATGTAAACAATCCTAGGTTTGAATCTCAACTCTCCTGTGTATTACTTCTGTGGCATTGGCCAAGTACGCAACGATTCTGAGCCTCAGTTTACCTATAAAGTCTCGGTCATACAAACTTGGCCAATTGTTGTGAGAATTACATATAGAAATGCATGTGGATGCTTTGTTAATTGTGGCCTTATAATTGTTGCTATTAATGTCATATCTAGAGAATAAGAAATGCACTGGAGCATTATCTGTGCTCCTAAGCACGCTGTATCTACCTTGACCCTGAAACTTAGCATCTAATAGTATGATTATTTGGTTTGTGTTTATCTACCCTCATTTTCCTGACCCCTCGGAGCTCCTTGAGTTCAAAGCCCACCAAGTAATCATTTTCTTATTTCTCCAGGACCTAACACAGACACAGATTGGACATATAACAATTGTTGTTGAATGAATGGGCAACCGTTGGCACATAGATGCTTTTATGTGCTGCTGTGTGTAGAATAGACCACGGTCTAGCCTGTGCTGTCCAATTGGTAACCATTGTCCTTGTGATGTGGCTGGTGGGGCTGAGGAGCTGAATTTATGATTTTATTTAACTTTAAATTAACTTAAAACATTTTTAAAGACTTATTTTATTTATTTATTCCTCCACCCCGCCGCTTGTCTGCTCTCTGTGTCCATTCGCTCCGCGAATTCTGTTCTGTGTCTGCTTGTCTTCTCATCTTCTCTTTGGGAGGCACCAGGAACCAATCCGAGAACCTCCTGACATGGAAGAGAGGCCCTCAATCGCTTGAGCCACCCCAGCTCCCTGGTTGTATCTCTCACTGCCTCTCTTCTGTGTCCCTTTTTGTTGTTGTTACATCATGGCTTTTTTTTGTTTTTTTTTT
>JAQZBX010042672.1:0-22245 GCA_029593785.1 Cabassous unicinctus
ATTTATTTATTTATCCCCCCCTTGCTGCCCGTGTTTGGTGTGTCCATTCGCTGCGCGTTTCCTCCGTGTCTGCTCATCTCCCCCTTGCTGTGAGGTCCTGCTGCATCAGCCCACCGCGCCGCGCGGGCCGGCCTGCCCTCACAAGGAGGCCCCGGGAAGCGAACCCGGGGCCTCCAGCACGGCAAACGGGGGCTCTATCGATGGAGCCATATCCGCTTCCCGCTGTGAGGTCTTGCTGCATCAGCCTACCGCGCTGCGCGGGCCGGCCCGCCTGCCCTCACAAGGAGGCCCCGGGAGGCGAACCCGGGGCCTGAAGGGGAGTTTTAAGAACTCCCATTTCACGTCCTTTGAGATACAAGTAAACACTGGAAATTTTTCAGTACTTTAGATTATTGGAATTGTTTCCTTGAATACGGTACTGTTTTAGGACAGAACCTCATGAGAACCTTGCTTTTATGCGAGTTGCATGGCGAGTTATATAGAGGGAGCATTTTTGGAGTACATTGTTTCAGATTTATAACAAGAACGGATTATCACAAAGTGGTAAATGTCAGGGAACAGTACACAGCTTTCCAAATGAGATAAATTATTACCTAGATGTATTCATTATAGCTCTTTGAAAAATATTTTGGCAATAAGTATCCAGAGCCATAAAAATGTTTATCCCCTTTGATGCAGTAGTAACTCATCCTAAAGAAAGAAAGGAAAAACCTTTGTACTCAAAAAGATGCGCATGTTAACATTACTTTAAAAAGTAAAAAAATGCAAACAACAAACCAGATTAGAGCACACTGATTTAATAGAATGATATGACTTTGTTTAAAATGATAATGTGGCAAATTTTGAAAAGAAATCTTATGATATATTAAAATTTAAAAACCCAGAATGCTGCCCCTAGTCCTGGAGCTGTCTGCATTCAGCTAAAAGGACACAGAAAACATCAATACCCTTCAAGTTATGAGCTATGGCCCTGTTTGCTGATATTTTTCTGGCTAACTCACTTGTTTCTCCTGGCTTTCAACCGCCTCACCCTACCCCCTCCCATTTCCCTTATCTGCCCAGACTTATACGCTATGTAATTCCCAGCCCAGTTTATAGAGCTCTGGTCCTGGCCTCCCTGGTCCTCCTTAGTTCTACCAGGCGAGTAACAAAAAAGAGCTTTTGCTCTTATCCTTCTGGTCTTGAAGCTTTCTAAAATTTGCATTCTCTGATGACTGGTCTCAGAGGGTTCATAAAGCATTTCACATCACATTTCCTTAAATAGCAGTCCCAGCATGCCTGGAACAGTAAGCAGAATACTGGAAACAATGCTTTTGTTGAGAGCCTGTGTGATTCCCCACATAACCTGCAGAATGGCTTTGGGTTCAAGAAACTTGCAGAAAAAGCAGGGAAACAATAACACCATTCATTCATTCCTTCATTCATTCCACAAGTGTATACTGAGCACCAACTATGAGCCAGATACTATTTGGGTATTGATTATGTCACAGCCCCAACTTGTAAAAGATATACAGAAAAATTAGTTCTCATTACATGTGATGAGTGCCTTAAGAGAGGACTATGGGGAGACCCAGCAAGTACAACTAACCCAGCTTTGAAGCAGTTGGAGAGGAAGTGATAGCATGTTTCTTTAATTCAATCCTGATAAATTCAGATCAATCATGGAGTAAAAATGAACTAAGAAATAGGCAAAATTCGGATTCTGTATTCTTGTTTCTAAGCCACATTCTCACAGACTCCCATGGCATTAGGGAAAGTAATATTCTCCAAACACAACACTGTTATGGATCAAATCATGCCCCCTACAAAGACATGTCCACGTCCTAAGCCCTGGTCCCGTGAATGTGAACCCATATGAACCCATCTGTCCTGAGGAAAAATATTGTCTCTCTCCATCTTGGCTTGGTTTTAATTTAGCCCTGTGAATGGCAGTGGCAGGAAACAGGTTATTCTGGTGTTAACAGCAAGGAAGACATATTCTATTATGTAAATGGGATCACCAAAGATCCTGTTAGTTAAGATGAGGCCAAAATGAATCATCATGGGCCTTAATCCAATATGACTGGAGTCTTTATAAGCAGAGGAAAGTCAGACACAGGAGGAGGAGACAGAAAGAGATAGGCAGCCATGTGACAGGGCAGAGACTGAGTTACGAATTACCTGCAAGCTACCGCCAGAACACTACAGACTTAGGAGAAAGCATGAGCCTACCAAAGCCTTGATTTTAGACTTTTAGTTTCTCAAACTGTGAGACAAAAAGTTCCTGTTGCTAAAGCCAACCAGTCTGTGGGATTTGTTATAGCGGCCCTGGCAAACAAAGGCACTGCAAAATTAATTTGTGGAATTGGCAGAACTAATATTCCCTGACTGCCCACTAATCAGACCAACTGCTGGTCTTGCCATTTTGATTTTCTCCGTCCTGGACAAAAATATTTTCTCTCTCCATCTTGGCTTGGTTTTAATTTAGCCCTGTGAATGACAGTGGCAGGAAATAGGTTATTTTGGTTTTCAAGCAAAAAGGAAGACATATTTTGTTATGTTTTTTCAAGGATGGTAGAGGGCATACTGAATCATCTTATTTTGACTTGCACTGTATAGACAACATTCTATTTTTATATAAAAGATTCATCTCCTCCAATTCTGATGATGCCCTAAACAGTCTCAGTGCAACAGGCCAGAGAGACTACACGTTGACACTGCTTGGCTGCAACCACTATCAATTCTCAGGCACTCCTCGCCTCTCATGGAAACACTATGAGCGCTCTTTGCTATCATAGGGATGAGACTCTGATAGCATCACACAGAATGGGAATTTTGAAGACAGGAAGTCAGTATTGATCTATCTCCATTGAAATCCCATTGATAGAAAACTTTAACCTTGAAAATTTCTTATTTTGGTCACCCCATAAAATCTAAGGAGAAAAGAAAAAAATAATTTTGAAACCAGTAGACGTTTGCAAAAATTACCTACTTGACAGATGGTACCAACTCTTATGTGCCGGAGCTCTCCTCCCAGACAGGAGGGAGCCAAGAAAATGCAGGGAGGGCCAAGAGGGTCAGAGATTTTTGATGACAAAGAGAGAGGTAAGGCAGGACCCTGAGGAGGCAGGGCAATAAAGAGCCCAGCAAACCATCAAATGCAAAGAGACTAGGTTAAGAGAGAGTCTCCAGGTAGAGACTAGAAGAAAACTCAGGAGAATGGAACAAATTAATAGGTGTTTTTTATAGGGTGTCAATGTCAAGGCACAAGACCTTGAGAACCCAGAACCATCCTAGAAGTTGCAGTCAATAAGATTAAAACCCTTGCTATATCCCCCCTGACCATTCACTGACCATAATCCAGGGCGAAATGAGTCTCTTGAAGAGGAGAGACCTCTAGAAAATCCCTTGGCAGAGTGTCTCACTGAACATTTGCCATGCCACTTATCAACAATTCCAGTGCAGCTACTTTTTATTCTGGCCCTGGAGCAAAGCCCTGTTTCTTCGGTTGAGCACCAGCTGAAGTAGCCGGCTTCATTTATGGGCCATGTTGCATGAAAAGTACATTCTGAAAATCCCATGTGGCAAGATGCTCATGCTGTGAAGGTCACACGAGAACTGAAGCCACCTGAACAAAGAGCGTGGGATGGTGACCTGCCTCATGCTGGTATTATTCAAATGGCTCGTTCTTTCTTCTCTCTCTCTCTCCCCCACCACTTTCTCCTTCCCTCCCTCTACCCTAATCACATGTAGCTGAATTCTGATAAGCAAAGATCTGTATGTTGCAACTTGACTGTAATCTTTTTCCAAGGTCAAGTAAATTAATGAATTTCTGTTATTAAGCTAAAAGTAAATGTATTATTTATGAAGATTGAAAATATAAGCTTCTTCTAAGAAATATTAAATATGTAATGACTACCAATGCATTATGAGTTGATAGTGAAAACAGACTATTAAGGGGTTCTTCCCTCCATTTTGTGATTGACAGGAAAGAGGTCCACCATGCTCTTCCACACCATACTCATACCAATGGTCAACAGTCCAGCCTTGCCATTTACCAGCTGGCTAAACTCAAGCAAGGAAATTAACGTCTTTGTGCCTAAATTTTCAACAGGAATAATAACGAGTTGTTGTGAGGATGAAAGTGTTAGCACATGTCAAACACTTGGAGCGGCTCCTGGCACGGGGCTACTGCATTGCACAACTCTGGGGATGACATTCACATCGTCATCCACATGGAAGGCACCCCTGGCCTGGCACAGCGCAGGTGTTCACTCAAAATTTGTCATTCTTATCATTTACTGACAGCAGTGGTTTGAAACTGCTGCAAAGAATTAGAGCACCACCTTCAAAATTAACAAAGGTCATCACTGTCCAGAGTCAACAAAGACCTTTCCGTGACTTCAGCTCTTAATGAGGGCACCTGTCATTAGTTAAATAAACAAAACACTAGGTTAGTGACAGAAAGGTCAACACAAATGTATCTGCTAATTGATTGGTGAAACAACGTCCCAATAATCCTGAAGGGAGCTTGGATTTTTGCTGTCCAAAGAGTAATATTGGGTGAGGATACAGTAAGTCCCAATGATGGGAAACATTTAAAGAAGGACAAAGTGATTTATTTGGATGTCAAAACAGAAACAAAGAACTTAGAAGTGGAGAGGCAAGGCTTGGGTTCAATCCAACTTCTGCCATTTTTTAGCTCTATAATCTCATTATTTAACATCTCTCAATGTCAGCTTACTCTGCTGTGAAATGGGGATAATAATACTGCCTTTAAAGGGTTGTTGTAAGAACAAAACGAGATAACACATGCAAAACACTTAACTCCATGGCTGGCATATAGTATGTGCTTAAAAAAATGGTTAGTGATTGCATTAGTATTAATAAGTGGGAGGGTGGTGTGAAGCAGATTTTTTAAAGGAGATCAGATAAAGATTTGGGGAACAATAATTCTTGAAAAGGAAAAATATTTTAGCATGGCTTATTTATTTATTCAACAAAATCCATTGCTTCCTTTCTATGAGCCAGGCACTGTGCCCGGTCCAGGGCATAAATAAATGAGGCCACTGAGGCAATCTTGGGCTTGTGGGGGAATTACACAAACAAACAGACTGTTGCATTTCAATTTAATAAGTGCCATGATCGAATATTAAACAGGAACACCACCATCTACCTCATAGGGTTTCTGTAAGGATTAAATGAGGCAGAGTATATAAAACACATAGCAAGTCTCAATAATTGTGAGCTATTATTATTTAGAATACATGGAGGTGGAAAGAAATGTGTGATCAAATTGTATACAACTGAGCAGGGTCTTGAAGAAAGAACAGGTGGACACCAGGCATGAGAGGCAGCATGAGCCACACCCACAGCAGTTAATGAAACTGCGAGAAATTTTGTGTCGCTATTATCTTATTTTTATAGTATTATTTATCATTTATTTATTTTATCTTTATATTTTATGGTATTATAGTTTTATTTTTATAATATTCATCACTGTATTTTATTGTGTGTCTAGTTTTGGAAACAACATAATAGCATACATAGTTATTGACCTCTGGGGTAGGCCAGTGATTCTGATGCTCCTGCAGCAACTCCCAGACTCACCCCAGAAAGTACCTGCACTACTTGTTTTCTTAGTGTCACTGGCTCCAGGGACAAAAGCCTGAGAATGTGCATCAGATTGGCCGAGCCAGAGTCCCAAGCCCACATCCAGCCACCAAGAAAGAGAGACAGATATCTTTGGTGGGGTATGGCTCTGCCAAACTCACAAGGCAGAGAATTCCCCAAACGTGGAAAGGGGAGTTCAGATGGTTGGCCCCCCAAGAATGTCCTGGAGAGCTCTGCCACATTCCCTAATGGGACAGCAAGAACCCACTGAGTACAGGGGCAGTGACTAGTGAAGGAGGATGGTCCACTGACAGACCCTTGATTGTGACAACTGTACTTATGAACATCTACTTTTGAAATTGAAACATAGCATAGGTGCCTAAGAGTTACCTCCTGAGAGCCTCCTTGTTGTTCAAATGTAGCCTCTCTCTAAGCCAAAACTCAGCATATAAATGCATTACCTTCTCCCCAAAGTGGGACATGACTCTCAGGGATGAGCCTCCCCAGCACCGAGGGATTATTACCAAGCACCAACTAACAATGCAACTGGAAAAAGACCTTGACCAAAAGGGGGAAAAGGTAAAGACAAATGAGTTTATATGGCTAAGAGACTTCGAAGTGAGTCGGGAGGTAATTTCAGAGGTTACACTTATGCACATCTCAGCAGGAACTCATTGACTGCCAAAGTAAATATTACCACAAATAACAGGTCTCCTGAGGGCTCTGGAAACATCCAGAGAATATAGGCAGGACAAATAGCTCAGGAGTTTGGCATCCTGCCAGAGGGCCCTACTTTGGAATTTATGTTCCCCAGTGTGATAGAGTTGGACTCAGTTGTGTTTTCCCTGTACATGGCTCTGCTGTCCCTCTATTTGAACTTATAGTTAGTATTAGAGTTGATAGTTGTATGTCCAAGAGATTTAAATCTTTGGGCTGTCCAGGTGCCAGTTGGGCCTTGAATCTCAACAGACTTGCAACACCTACTCTCCAGTTCACTGGGCTCACCTAGGACAATTAACAAGGAGATGATGACTGACAAAGACCATCTCAAGGAACAGAGAGAGTCTGCAACTGCAAGCAAGAAAGTCCCATCCATCTGCCCCATGGGATCTAATCCCCCTCTCAATTAGAGGTAGAGTGGGCATCACTATCCCAGAATCCCCAGAATTGAGGAATGAATGATGGACTAGAGTAGACTTACAGTTGTCCTACTGTAGACTTGTCATGATCCTAGCAATGGAAGAACTTTTATCATGGATGTGGAGGCAGTGGCCACTGTCCACATACTCTTAAGACACGCACAGCCTACTCACAGACAATATTGTGCCAGTTTAAAAGTGACAGACAGGAGAGAGAAAGTACCATGAGAATTCAGAGCAGAGAGGAGATATTCCCATCTGGGGCAATCTGGGAAAGCTTCCTGGACTAGGCATCTGATCTGGGCCATGAAAGACAGGTAGAGTCAAGAAAGATGGAGATAAGGAGAAAGGCATTCCAGGCAAGGGGACAATGTGAATGAACAGGGGAGAGTTCCCAGCCTGGACTGAGTAGGGGGAGAGTCAGATGGTGCCTGGTGGAAGGGTTAGAAAGACTTAGGATTTGAGTCCACAGATGACAGAGGCAGTGAAGTTGTCTGAGTGTATAAGGTGGACAGAAGTGGGAAGGGCTAGCAAAGGAAAGGTGAAACTGAGACAGTGGTGAGAAGAATAATTCAGAGCACTGGCGGGTAGGATATCCACGCCCCACCCCACCCCACCCCACCCCAAAAAAAAGAAAAGAAATGAAAAAAAGTAGGCAACCTGAGGAGACCCAGAAAACCAAGGCCAGCCCCTTCCCTCCCCCTTTCAATGCAGGGAGGCATGTTGACTCAGAGGCAAGAGCAGGGGTTGCAAAAACCAACTGGAAGATCCAGATGATGGTGGGCAAGTAACATTTTGAGTCTCAGACTGGATCTAAATGACACTAATTCTTACCTCTCAGGGCTCTCATGAGCATCAATGGAGATGATGTATCTCAGCAGCAAGTGCTCAATACATGTTGTTCCCCTTCCAGATGGAGAAGTTAGAGTTTCTACGTTTAGAGGCAGCAGTCTGGTTGTAATAAGAAGCTGGAAGCTGCATTCGCATAACAATTTTACATAACATTGAGACCCATAAATTGTCTGTCAAAGAAAGGGAAGTCTGACACAGTATGGGGAAGAGGTGAAGAAAGCCTGTCACCTCCTCTTAATCCCACCACTACCCTTCCCTCTCCCTATTACTATCTTCCAATTGGCATTTGGCTGCCCACTGTGTTTGGGACATTCTGCACTTTGTCAAGTTAAAACGACATAGATTTCTTGAGCAGTGTGGCAGCACAGGCTCTGGAATCCAACAAACCAAGTTGAAATCTTGGTTCCATCACCAGCCACTGTGTGACTTGCCAAAATCCCTTGAGGTCTCTGAGCCTCATGAGATTGGTGTAAAACTTAAACACATATCAGCTCCCAGCACTCCATACATAACAGTTGCTATTCAGGACTCTGAGTTGATTGAAAGTAATGACAAGATTTTACCCCCTTAACATACCGAGACATAAACATTCAAATGAGAATTATACTCTTCAAAACAATCTCCTTAGGAATATCTCTGGGCAACATTTTTTCCTAAGGATTCTTTTGCATTTCTGGAACTTCTCCTTTGGAACTGTCTTCAGCATGATTGTCTTTAATGATGACAAATCTCTTTTCTTTGGGGATGGATTATAAGCAGAAGTTGGTCATGCAGAGTCAAGCGGGGTAGACATGATGACAGACTGAGAAGAGGAGCATCATTTGGGACAAATTTGAGGGGTGACTGTAAAGTACTAAACTGGTCCCAACCCACATCTCCAGCTCCCTATATGCTAATGCACCCCCATACGATGTGCTCAGAGTTCTTCAAACTTACCATTGCCAGGGCATTTCCTCCTCCTTGGGCTTTGTGTGGGCTACTTCTCCTAAATGGAATGTTACAAACTTCTCCCCCTAACTCACCATGAAATACCTTACTTATCACTAAGTCCCAACCCGCATGTCGACACTGGTATGAAGCCTCTCCTCTGCCAGTGAGGTGTGGTAGCGCAGTGGTCAGGAACACGGGCATGAGAGTCAGGTGAGAAGGGCTGAAGAGAAGCCGCACAGAGAGGTGGTTACACTCACATACTCAGATTTGGCTCTGAGTTCTGCCTCTACAAAGCACTCACGAGCTTTGTGGTTTGGGGCAAATTACTTCACTTCTCCATGCCTCCATTTCCTCACCAGTGAAATAGGATAAAAGTAGTATCAACCTCAAAGGGCTATTTTGGAGATTATGTGAGCTAATATTTCTAGAGAACCTCTAACTATCTAGCAAATGTTTGTTTAATAAAGTCCTAGATCTATCACCTCTTTGCTAGGTGACCTTGGAAGGGTTATTTAACCTTTCTGGATCACAATTTCTTTATCTTAAAATGAAAATAAAAAAAATAGCACCCACTTCATGGGACTGTAGTGAGGATTAAATGAAATGATGTATGTAATTCATCTGGTACATAATGATTATAGAGTCTTGAATATGGCAGGACTTAAACAAATGGTAATTTTTTAAAGTTGCTTCTTCTGAACTCCATAACACCATATTTATATGTCTATTATGGCACATATCCCTAAATTATAATATAATAGCCCAAATTATAATAGCCTAGACTGGGAATTCCTTGAGAACAGGAGCTATGTCATTGTTTTTCTAATAAATCGAAAACCAGTTCCTCTGGCAACTAGGATGTGAGGGGGGAATCTATAAATTGTAACAAAAACCACAACTTGCAAAGCTCTATTATGACTCACAAAACAAATGGTTTGTACGAAACCATGACACATAAGACAAATTAAGTTCACACTCTTCTTCCATTGGCTCATCCAGATCCATACGTTGTAAATCGGACCACAGACAAAATGATCTAACAATAACTATACACAAAGTCATGTGTCCTAAAGATAAGACTACCGACTGTTCCAGCAACTTCCAAGTTTACAGATTCTGACCAAGATCATGCTATGACTAACTCCAGTCCCTTAAACCCTATAGATACTCTACCCTATCTTCTAACCTTTGGAATGCCCCACAGTTCCCCCTTGTGTGTGTTCTCCCTTGCTGCAGCAAGATAATAAACCAAAGTTTGTTTGACCGTGGCAAGTTCTTGGTAGTCTTGGTTTCGTGGGCTTTAACACATTTTTGTATGCCAAGAACTTGGCAAAGTGCCTGCACTGAGCAGCCATTCAATAAAATGTATCTTGGACAAAAGAATAATATAATCACACTCTTTTGGGTTTGTAACATAGAAACAAACTCTAAAGGTAAATTTAAATGGAGGCTTTCAAAAATATTGGGAGCTACATGGAGCAGCCTTTAGGGAAATATGTATATAACTTTCCAGCATGTATATCTTCAAGAACCATCCTTAGCTGAAAACATGTAATCAGGAATGCTGATTTAAAAGCCAGTCTTGTTGTTATGCACTTACACATATCAGGTCTGTTCCTGCCCTACAGGAAATGATATACTAAGAGTGGACACAAGGTAAACAAGCAAGTAGACATGGTCTCTATTCTCACAATACTGAACAGAGGACCATACCAGTTGTTCGCAAAAATTTATTGACTGGTCACTGACAGGAATTTTAGCCTGTCGGTAATAACTAGCTGGGAGTTTTTGCGCAGAGGCAGAATCTAATAAATTAGATGGTCTACTCTAGGAAGTCTCCTGTGAGCAGGAGAGCAAGGAAACACTATAAGCAGGCAGGTGTGCAGGAGGAAGGAAGGAAGGTTTGTGCCTACAGAGGCACCAATGGAAAAGGAAAGGAAGTTATTTTGCGGAGCTAGAAAAGACTGACCAAGGTGAGTGTATTAGTCAACCAAAGGGGTGCTGATGCAAAATACCAGAAATTTGTTGGCTTTTATAAAGGGTATTTATTTGGGGTAGAAGCTTACAGTCACAAGGCCCTAAAGAGTCCCACTCAAGGTACCTTAAGAGGTACTTTCTCACCCAAAGTCTGTTGCCACATATTGGAGCAAGATGGCTGCTGACGTCTGCAAGTGTTCAGCCTTCCTCTTCCTCTTAAAGTTCTGTGGACCCAGCTTCTTCCAATATCAGCTGTAGGCTGGGATAAGTCTCATCTCTCTCCCAGGGCTCGTTTCTCTTCAGCCCAGCTGCTCTGTTCTCTCCATAAGGTCATCTGCAGACTATCAGGCTCTCTTCCTGGGGCCTCTGTCATGTCTATGGAATGTCTCTATTCCTCTGTGTTCTTCTCCTGTATATTTACATCCCAGGCTCCAACATCAAAAACTCAAACTCTCTCCTCTGCCATGTTGTTTTCTCTGTGAGTCCCTGCCCCTACTGACATAGCCCAATCAAAGCCCTAATCATAATTTGATCAAGTAAAAGTGAAACCTCTGAAGTTAATACAATCTAATATGCCCAAAGGAACAGACCAGTTTACAAACACAGTCCAATATCTATTTTTTGGAATTCATAAACAATATCAAACTGCTACAGTGAGTAGCTGCCTTGAGGGAATGTGGAAGGCTGCAGCATTAGAGGTGCATCATTGTTTACTGCCACAGTGAATGGGAAAATTATCATAACGTAGACAGGAATAGTTGCAAAGGATAGAAATTATCTTTCCATGGAAGTTAATACTCATTATCATGCGGTTTGAGTTCTTAAGTTAAAGCAAGCTAGCATGGCAATGCATTAACCACTACTTACATACTCTAATACCCTGCACAGGTCAAATCAATTAGAGGAAAAAGGTTTTGGCTTCTGTTCAGCCTTACTAACAATGAGACAATGACTCTAGTTACTCAAAGTCATGACATTCCCTTCATAAGGTTTTTTTAGCTTTGCTCAAAATTTCAATTAAACTCATTTAAGCTATAGGAGTCAGAGACACTGGAACTTTAAACCAACTGACCACTAGAGTGAAGAGCTTATGGCTGTTTTTTTTTAACCTTTTTACTTAACATTTTCAAGATATAAAGAGAGCAGCCAATAGGCCGAAGACAAAGCCAAGCCAGAAATCTTTCCAGACTAAGGAACAAGGGAAACACATTTGAACCTAATAATAGTGCAAACTAACTAATATTTTTTAAGAATTTGACTTTTTTTCCCTAGAGACCTTTAAATGAAACTAGCTATCCCCAAAAATCCATCACAAAGTAGGGTTAAATAGGACAAAAATATTTCAGCAAATAGGCTGGAAAGATTTCACAGCATTATATTTAAAGATTTGATGTTGATTAAATTATATAGAGAAAGCCCTGGGGCCTCCTCAGAGCCAAATTTAAAAAAAAGAAAAGAAAAGAAAGAAAGAAAAAAAAGCCCTGCTTCCTCTTTGAACTCTCTCTTGAGCTTCCTCTTGATAGCTTTTGAAATTTGAAATCCCCACCAAGGCAGCTGGCCCAGATAGCCAATCAAGCCTCTAATTCATTAGGTTTGACCCAATAGAAAATAAAGCCCGTCTGCCCTATACCCACCCCTATAAGATGGGCAAACTGTCTTCCAATCAATAGGAGTCAAGCTTATTTCTTTTTGTTTCTGTTAAAGACATCCTTAGAAGCCGGAAGCTACCTCCATTCTTGCAAGTGTTCTGGTTTCCTGTGCTGCAGTAAAACTTTGGTGTCCCAATAAAATGCTGCAATCTGCAAACTCGACTCAGATTTGTCTTTTGACAATGTGAAGTATTTCAGAGAGAGATTTCACCAGCAAAAAACTTCATCACGCTTCTTTTCCTAGGAATGTTATCTTCAGGGCATTGCCATTTTGTAACTCACTAAAAAACCGCAGCTAAGAAAATATTTTCAGGTTCATCAGGTGAAACTGCCAGCAACTGGCTATTTTCAGCTCTATTTCTCTGAGCCTCTCAGCAGAAGTTTTTAAGGATCCTGGGGCCAGGTTTGGTTAAAGTTGCCAGAGGCATTTAAGGTTGTTTGGTGGCTCTGCTTTTGTTTTCAAGTAATCAGCAACTGAGGATATGGGCTAAAGTGAGTGTTTTTCCCAGAAACAGGCCTTTCTATTACTTGGTCATCTGGATCTATTTTCATTAAATAATTCATACACAAATACTCAATGAACAACTGGAAATGATTATTTAGTAATTACATTTAGCTCCAACAGAAACAACCCATTAAGGTAATAAAAGCATACAGACTCTGATGGCCATTTATAACTCTGAAAATGCCAGCTGGAGCAATAAACAATAACACAAATTATCATGGGTCCCTCCCTCAGGGTCCCTGGAGGTCAAATTCAGCCGCCTTGTAATGTTAAGGAACAAGACCTTTCTCACTACACAGGCTAGAAAAACTCAGGTCTTTCTGCATTAAACTTCAGGACAGGCTAGGGGAATAGTAAGGCACTTTAAAACCCAATAAAACTGGCTTTAAAGAAAATGGATTTGCCCATCAATTTAATGCACCTACTTTGCATTATCACCAGCCTAATGTCACAAGTAACAACTCTAGACAATTTTTGCTGGTTACTCCCCATTCCCTGACTCTACAACCACTCCCAACCATCCTCTACCTCTCTCTCATTTCCTATCATTTACTCTTCCTTGCCCTCTAGCTTCCTGTTCCTAATGGACCACACCAGCCAAATATGGGAAGGTGGGAAGAGAGAAATGGGGCGCCGTTTTCCCTACGCCCTGCCTGTGTCACGGCAGAGTCCCTCTGCAACAGTGGCTTCTGCCAAGTGGCCCGTCCTCCACGATTACAGCCCTCACTGGACTCCACTTTTTCCTCCCCAGTTGCTCCAGCTCAGGGACAGCATGGCTTCCCACTGAGGCTCTCTCCCAGCTGCCGGCTCACTCCGTGTTTGCTCCTGGAACACTGCCCATAGGACTGTAATAGTCCCTTCGTTAAACTCTCTTCATCTACCTCTGAGGTAAATTATACTTCCTGCCAAGACCTCAATGCAACCACTTTTCAAAATAAATATAGAAACGCTTGTTTCCTGGCTGAAGATGATGGCCAAACACAAAAGAAAACCCCTATCTATGAAAAACATGCATAAGCAAAACAAATTTCTATCAGGCCTTCTGTTTTGGCAAACAAGGTTTTTACTTAATATTAAAAACTGCAAAATATATTTAATAGTGCTTTCTAGCTTCTACTTCTCTTTTGAAATGAAAAGAAAAAATCTCATCCACTAACTCCCACCATCAAAAACAAACAACAACAACAACAACAAATAAACCATAAAAGCCACTGGATAAGCCCCAGGAAAGTCTAGTTCTACAGATTATTGATTCTGACAGATATAGGCCATTATATATCTTCCCATAGCCTGCAGAGCTGTGTAGACTACAATGTGAACTATGGTCCATGCTCAATGGCAAAGCCCCAGGATGCGTTTATCAATTGCATTGAATGTGTCACACTAATGATGTTGCTTATGTGGGAGGGTGTGGGAGGTGTGGGGAGTGAAGCATATGGGAATCCTTATATTTTTTTGTGTAACATTTGTGTAATCTAAGTATCTTTAAAAACATATATTAAAAATAAATATATAAATAAAGACTATTGAATCCCCATAAGTCACATAGGTGCTTAAGAAAGATGAGCTCTTTTCCATTCAAGTCCTTATTCATTTGTAATTACAAAAGGATGAGGTACATTTTCTGAATCTTATTTGGTGCCCAGAATTTAAACTCACTACATGCAGAAAGTTTACCCATCTATTCTTTCAAAAACTTGGAGCCAAGTAACAAATGAGAAAAAGAAATGCACTGTTTTATCCAAATTCTATAAGGTAGTATATGCCATTCTTAAAATCTCTATCTATTCTAAGACTATATCTGGGATAGCATTTTTTTTTCCAGTCTGAATGTTTATTTGGCTGGAGGCTTCTGTTCTCCTTATATCATTAACCACCAAAAGGGTATTTGCTGAATTTCCCACAAGTTGATAGATTGTACAGTTTCCAGGGCTAAATGTAATAATGTCTTTATTGCACTTCTAATAACTCAGTAACTATGAATTATAAAAAGAGGACAAGTTGTAGCCCAGGCACAGTTGACTAATCAGGTTCTCTCTCCTGCATTTTGCTTTAAAATGATGTTGGTTATTCTCACCTCACTAGAGTGGAGGAGACAAAGACTAGGTATGTCTTCGTCCACCTCCTCTGTGATTCAGAAGACTTGAGGTTCTGACAGTGGCTGGTTCTACAGTACACATTCTCTGACTTCTGCTCTAGCTGATGGCTCCTACTCCTCTTGCCTCTTCCCAAGGAGAGGAAAAGTTTTTCACTGTTCATATTTGTCTCCCTTAAACCTGCTTATACCTGTATAAACAGTGTTTTTGCAAAATTCTCTCTGGAATTCCCCCAGTGTGCCCTCTGTTTCCTGAGTCCATGACCAAAGAAGCCTGACTTGGGATGGACAGCATGAGTTACCACTCAGACAAGGGAAGATCCCCCAGCACATGCTTAGTCCTTGCGGCTCAGGGAAGTGTGCCCAGGATCTGTCCTTGCCTTGGGAAGAGCAATTGATCTTGAATTCTAGTGCCTGAGAACCACCTGAAGAGTTTATTAAAAATGTAGATTCGAGAAAAGCCTAAGAAACTATTACAGATCCTAGGAGACAGAGGAACATGCCAACTAAATGCGATGTAGTATCCTGGATTAAAGTCTGTAAGAGAAAAAGAACACTAGTGAAAAAAATAGTTCCCTGAAAGCAGAAATCCAAATAAAATCTGTAGTTTAATTAGTACTATTGTACCAATAGTAGTTTATTAATTTTAATAATTATATTATGGTTACATAAGATATTGACATTAGGGGAAGCTGGGTGAAGGGTATACAGAAACTTTCTGTACTATTTTTGCAACTTTTCTGTAAATATAAAATTATTCCAAATAAATTATTTTTTTTTAAATTTAAAAGCAGTTTTCTAGACCCTGCACCAGACAACTCCCCCTCGCACCCCGAGTCAGAACCTCAGCAGGTGATATTCAAGCAGGTGGCTTGAGGACTGAAACTTGAAAAACACAGTCCTAAAGACCTTGGAAAATACTAGCTCTGCTTGAGATAAGGATGGAAACAATTGTTTACAGATACTAAATTGCAGCATAATTACTTGAACTATTTAAAGAAAAGAATCAATAGAAGCTTTGTCAAAGTTCACCTTCTATTCCAGTTAATTAGAATGATTCATCCTTCGACCAGTCACTGAATTTAGTTTCTTGTATAAAAACATTGGAAAAGGTACAGGTAATTATAGAACCAAATAAAGAAAATGATGGTAGAGTTCTTCTCACTATTCCTCCCCCTGACATCAATTTTTTTTGCAATGTGTGTCTTTTTTTTTTTCCAACTTTGAGTTTTCAAGAGGCCAGAGCCAACCCAACAGGCTGTTTGATAATGATTTTCCTCATCTTTTCTATGGTGCATATTCTGTTTCTCTAATTGGACTTTAAGATCCCTGAAAGCAGGAGTTATGTTTTCAGTTCATTTCAGTTTGTTTTGTGTCTTTCTACAGCTCCAGGCCAATGTTCCATAACCAGTACTTTTGACTGATAAACAACCTGCATTTCCCCCACTATGCCCATATCTTTGCCTATTTATTTTAAATATAATTCTTATATCCCACATTTTCTAAGCCATTGGCATGTACAAGAGTGGGATAGATAGAGGTGACAACGTTGGCATTATTACTATTCATTTATTAATAAAAATGTTTATTAGCACTGCGCTAGACACTGGGGGGCCAGCAATGAATAAGATCGCCAGTGCCTTCAAGGAGCTTCAAGTCAAACTACGGAGACACAAGTCAGCAGATAATTACGAAACAAGCCATGGGTTCTCCCTTTCAGTCCTCACACTTTGGCCATCAAGACAGAGCAACTAGAGTTTGAATTAGGAACAGGCAGAGGAGGTGCTACTTCTAAGCCTGCCTCCTGGTAGGAAGTAATTTTGAATGAGGAATAATCTTTCTGACTCAATCTCCTCATTCAAAAAATTTGGAATTTAAAAAAAATCTCAACCTCATGGCGGTTGTTATGAAGCTCAAATAACAATGGACATAAATTTGCTTTTAACACTGCAAAGTTATACAAATGCCAAGCAATATAAATTAATGACTTAGTCCCTGTATATTAACTTTAGAGCAAAAAGCTGGTGGGTCAGTGGCCTTTCCATTAAGCAGAAATTTCAGACAAGATTTTATGAGACTCAATCCTTTCCAAGATCTAAGCTCCATTGCTTTGGTGTTAACAATATAATGAGAATTAAATTAACGTCAAGGAACTCTGTCAGAGAGGGAGATGCCTCCAATAAAGAAAGTGGCTTTCCCTTTTATTCAAGGTGGACCCATTATTGCCTCACTCTCCCTGAATAAACAGGAGGGTTCAGTCAGTCCAACTCTTCTCTGAAATTGAAAGTGATTTCTTAGCCAGAGTCTTTCACATTTCTCTTTTATTCAAAAGCAAGTAAAAAAGAAGCTTCCAGATCAGAGATGAAAGAAAAGCTGCTGCAAGCCAGTACTAGAGCATGTAAACCGGTGAGCAGTTTTCAGTAAACATCTTTAAAAGGATTAGGCTGGAGAGAAGTTTTGAAAATCACATTTGCTGTTTCAGATAAATATAGCTTCTATTTTCAGCCTCTAAGGTAGAAACTGTTCTATTAGAGCAGTTTGCCATCCTTCCCTCTGTCTGAAGAAGTAGATGAGCTTCTGAGTGCTCTCTTTGGATGCCATGGTAACTGGTCAAGCCTGCTGTATCTGGGTATGAATTTTAAAATGCTACCTAAGGAAATTTACGTTTATAACTGACCCTGCAGGTATGTTTGAACTGGGCATACAACACACTCCTTTCAGGTACACAGACATTTCTAAGCCTCTACTGCATTCCCAGCAAGGAACCAGCACTGGTATAACCAAGATGAGCATTAGACACTGTCTCAAAAAACTCACAGTGGGCATGGTGCCCACAAAGCAGCAAGTTAAACATAAAATACATGAGAATATATAAGAATTATGACATTGTAAAGTTTTGGGGTTTACTCCAAAATTTAAATTTTATTCCCTAGCTTTTGCTGACTTCAGTTGTGAAAGTCTTTCACGATGATTACATCAGATAAATATAAACACAAGAAAAAGTTGAATGTGGAGCAGGGGAACAGTAATAGGATCAGAAAGAAGTTTAAGTTGCTCAAAAGGAAAACCACTGGCCTATAGAAAGGAGCAGCATTTGAAGCTTTACTGGTAAGGCAAAATCACATGCAGCATATGCAACTCATTGAAGTCCTAGACACAATAATTTCCTTTCACTTGAAGGTAATGAAAAATTATCAGATGCTGGAGATGTCCGCTTTTCATAATTGTGTAGGTGTACACAAATTGTATCAGAAATCACATAGGAGGGCACCATACACATGAGCCAAGGGGCATCTCAATCATGTCATGAAAGAAATCTGAACATTGAAATCAAATGATCTTCACAAATCCCATGAAAAGCTGGATTTCTTGAGCAGATATTTAGGAAGCACACTGAGCCAGGAGCTAAAGGAGATACAAAAGAAATGTCAGGCCTGGCCTTTTTTTACCCTTTATTTGAGGAGACAAGATAGACCTGCAGATACAGTCAAGCGGCATTTTGTTCTCTCCCTTGCTCTTTATCTGCTCTCCATTTCTTCATTGCCCTGGAGTCCTCCTGTCTTTGGGTCTCTACCCACGCACCACTTTCTCCATCTTTATCGAGCACACACACACACACACACACACACACACACACACACACACCCCTTGGCCTCACTTACTCTGTGCCCAATATAAGACCTTTATGGACTCTCCATATCCTTGTCCTCTTGTCTTCCCAATGCTGGAACAATCTTGCATTCTGTGTTCTCTGCTCCAACACTGAGCACACCAGGTAACCATGTAGATGCAATCAAGAAAGCCTGGACTGCTTGAGAACATTAATTCCCAATTAGAATGTAAGTTCCTTGAGAAACTGCACCCTAGCAGGCTCGATAAATCCTTATTGCAATAAATTAATGCCAGAAACAAGCACTTAGGAAAGAAGGGTCCAAAATCATTTGATAAACTGATTTTTACAACTTTCACACATAGTTTATGTGTAAATAAACATAGCTATTCCAAAATAAATATTCAATAAAGTAGTTACTTTAAAACAGCTGGTAAAAGTTATTCTATGGAGTTAAGAGTTGCAAAACTCTTCAAACTTCTTTTATAATTCAGAATATTTCCTAATTCTGTGTGATTCTTCTTGTTAATTAAAGCAATTTAGTAAGACCTCACTTACTATATGTCATAGGAAGCCACCTCTAAAACTTCACCAAATAGGAGCCATTGGCAAAATGAAAAGGTATCTTAGTTAGAACAGCAAATATCAAAGGAATCCTGAGATATTTCATTTCAGAGAGAAGAAAGTCAGCATTCTATCAGGGGAATGGCCACTGTGAAGTATAAAGTTTAAATGGAATGTTACTCGCTGAACAGGGACCCCTGATGGAGTCTCGGGTGCTTTGAGCCCACACTGGGAATGCAGAATGCTTTTCCTCTAAGCCAACGTTCTACCCAACAGATTGCACCGCAAGCCGGGCAGTTCATTCCAGCTTGGCAGGAACAAACTCAAATGTCCCCTCATTCTCCTACAACTGTAATAATATCCTACAGGAGGCTGATTGGATAGCACACAATGTCATTTCCTCTAATTAAGGAAATCTCAAGAAAAACCAAAATAGCCGCAAAGCACTTGTCAGCAAAGCAATCAGCAGCAACAATTAGCTGTCATCTCAAAATCCTGGGCTGAGCTTTGCGTAGGGCAGGGCTAGTTTTTATGAATTTCCAAATCAACATCACGGCAGTGCCAAGGACAACGACACAAGAAAAGAGGGGCAAGGGCCTGCTGCAACCAGCGGTGCCTGCACCAAACGCTCCTCTGGTTAGGGGAGTAGCAGGATGTGCAACTACAGGAGATGCTGCCCTATCATATGCATTTGCCTGTTCATTTGTTTCTTTCTTGTGAAGCAATGTAGGAGCTGTTATGGAAGACTCATGCAGTAAGCTTCTGAAACAGCTGGAAATCCACTGGCTTTGGCCAATGCTGTTTCTTCACCTTCCCTTCCTCTCTACCTGGACCAATTCTATCCACTCTTCAAAATCTATAAGCAGTCTGTATTAGTCAGGGTTCTCTAAGGAAATAGAACCGACAGAGATATCTGTAAATAATATGAGAAGTCGAGTTGACACATTAGCCTAACCATCACAAAGTCCATGGCCTGTCTCCTTTGTGAGGGCTTCACAACTTCAAAACATGTGAATTCTTCTTTTTTCAAGTACTGTAACAAATTACCATCTATCTGTACCACAAGGCAACTGATAGCAGGATTTGAGAAAAATATATAGCAACACATACAAGATAAATGTAACAATCTATAATAACATTTAACCATCAAATATCATATATGTATATATGTATATACATACATACATAGATATATACTCACACTTATATGTACACAACAATTTTAAGAAAATCATTCTCTCCTTCGCAGTAGTCCTGCCTGGGCACATAAAACAAAAATGTCTTCTTAAAATTATTGGAAGGTGATTTCTAGCATTCTCAGCATCCCTTCATTCCTCTTCAAGGGATAAATGTAAAATTAACCTTTATTGATAGTTGAGAAGAAAATGGAGAAAAATAGAACTGTGGCAACATACCACCATCACTGCCTCACAAGATACTCAAGTCTGGAAGACTAAAATTCTGAGGGCTCTTTGCAAGAACCTGGGCAGAGGAATGGGTCCTTGTAAGGCCCCTATGGGCCAGGCTTTGAAGTATCAACAGCAGCTTCATCCAGGAACCTGTTTCTCAAGCTAAAACAAAGATGGAAAGGAGGGAGGGGCTGGCTGAAGGAGACAGGCTTCATAGGCATAAAAACATAACAGTATAAGAGGAAACAACAGAGCAATATCTACTACAACAAAGAGTCAGTGTTTTTTTTGTGCTAGGAACACAAAACTCAAAGGGGAAATTGAAAATAAGAAGCCTTAAATATGCATTTCAATGATAATTGTTCAATCAAATTGAATAATTTAACTATAAAATGTATTTAAATGCATTTATTTTGTGCACTATATCCCAGTTACACCGGTTTATCCTTAAAGTAGGGTTACTGTCACAATATTTTGACTTGGAAGCATTTTAATCTCATTATTAAAAGTAAAGTTGACTACAAAAAAAAAAAGAAGAACCAGTGATTATGTAAAACATTGCTTCTCAAACATTCATGTGCACACAAATCATCTGGGAGTCTTGTTAAAATGCAGGTTCTTATTCAGCAGCTCTGGGGTGTGGTCTGTGATTCTGCACAACTAACAAGCTTCTGGTCCCCAGACCAGGCTTGGAGTAGCAAGACACAGAAGGTTAAATATACCTAAGCTGAAAGTTGAGGTGACTGTTCCCACGATGGCTTGGGTATCAAGATATGTCTGAAATTAAGATGATGTATTCCTTGGCTCCAAGGACATTGGTAGTTCTTCTTTAGGAATATTTAATTTTACATCCCTCTTCTGAGAAGCTGCAAACTTCCCCAGAAATGCCTGTCTCCTATTTCTCTCTTGTTTTGTTTTGTGTTTTTTTCATTTGTCTCCCTTTCTCATTTCCTTCTCATGAATGCAATTATGTCAGGAAGAGGCAAGCTTCTTTCCCTTAACCCAGACCTCAGAATAAAGCTATCCTGCAACTGTAGTCATCTATTTCCTGAGAGAGAAAAAGAGGAATGCCAAATACAGCCAACCCAAGAGAAAAATGAAAATAAAATCCTCTCCATTTTCCTATTAAATTTTTAATTGTAGTTTTATGCCTTCTTTTGATGCAGCTGTCATTCATTCTGACTGGCATTTTTATTTAACAACCAAAATTTCCCTTTAAATCTAGTGATTCTGAAAAATCCGCAACATAGTTCTTCCACTTAAGATATAAGAAGACCCAAGAGAATATCATTCCCATTCTAACAACAGGAAAAAGCTATAGAATCTATAAAATTATAACTTGTGTTGAACCCATGAGAGAGCTGAGGTCACAAGGCAAGAAGGTGAACTAATTTATAAACTCTGAGGTGTCCCTCCAAGGAGAAACAGAACACACAAACTGTATCACCATTGGAAGAGCATAGTAAAAAAAATGTGCTGCCATAAAAGCAGATAAAAAGAAAAAGGTTGAAATTTTAATGAATTCTTAAAGGGCAAGAGTAGGCTAGCATGACAGTATAGAAGCCTGCAAGCCTCAGAAAACATAAGACAAGTCCAAACTCTCTCTAAATCTCTTTTCCATGGGCCTCCAGGGGGGGTGTTTATGAGAAAGATTAAGGGGGGAGGCCAGAGACTGGAGAGTGTTCCCTTTAGTGAATCACAGGCAATGAGCCCCATTCACTTCCCAGAACTTTGTTTCCTATTATTCAATGGAGGAGCAGAAAATCTCTCCCACCCCCAAGGTATAAGCAAAAATCCACTCATGCTTGAAAAGGGTAGAAGCAAAAGTTTTATGCCCTGAAGGACAGGAAAGAAACTTTTAGGCTCTGGATCCTGCACATACACAAGAAAGAAGCTGCTACCACTGGGGGTGGGTCTGTGGGG
>JAQZBX010042673.1:0-21934 GCA_029593785.1 Cabassous unicinctus
AAAATAATGTAATAAAAAGTCACTTCCCATCATGACACAACAAACACAGAACCATACTCAAGTAACTAAAATTGAAATTAAATTTGCCCATTAATATTTTTATGTGTTTTTAATTAAGGCAGCTGTAGGTTTACAGAAATATGCAGCTACTGCAGAATATTGTTTTCCCTATTTTTCACATTTTGTATTGGTCTGGCACTTTTGTTATTATTGATGAAATAATATTATTATAATTATACTATGAAAAAAAAATAAATCATATCAGAGAGGTCATGTACTGTTCATCCTTCAATGCCTGGCTTGCTTCACCAACATAAGGTCTTCAAGATTCTTCCATGTTATCCCATGTGTCAGCACTTTATTCCTTCTTACAGCTGAGTAATATTCCATTGTATGTATGTACCACATTTTGTTTATCCATTCATCTCTTGATGGACACCTGAGTTGATTAAAACTTTTGGCAAAGGTGAAAAATGCTGCTATGAACATTAGTGTGCACATATCTGTTCATGTCTTTGCTTTCAGTTCTTCTGGGTATATATCTAGCAATGGAAACCCTGGATCATACGGAAGACCTATAGTTAGTTTTCTGAGAAACCACCAAACTGTCCTCCACAGTGGCTGGACCATTCCACAATCCCACCAGCAGTGGATGAGTGTTCCCATTCCTCCACATCCTCTCCAAAATTTATTGTCTGCTGCTTTTTTAATAGCTGCCATTCTAATGGGTGTAATATGGTACCTCAATGTAGTTTTGATTTGCATTTCTCTAATAGCTAAAGATGTCAGGCATTTTTTCATGTTCTTTTTAGTCATTTGTATTTCTTCCTTGGAGAAGTGTCTTTTCAGGTCACTTGCCCAGTTTTTTAATGGGTTGTTAGTCCTTTTATTTTCGAGTTGTAGGATTTCTTTATATATGCCGGATAAGAGGCTCTTATCAGATATATGGTTGCCAAATATTTTCTCCCATTGGGTAGGCTGCCTTTTTATTTTCTTGATAACATCCTTTGAGGTGCAAAAGTTTTTAATTTTGAGGACATGCCATTTATCTTTTTTTTTCATGTGCTGCTCGTGCTTTGGGTGTGAAGTTCATGAAACCATTTCCTGTTACATGATCCTGTAGATGCTTCCCTACATTATCTTCCAAGGTCTTTATGGTCTTACCTCTTATATTTAGATCTTTGATCTATCTTGAGGTGATTTTCATATAAGGTGTGAGATGGTGTTCCTTTCTCATTCTTTTGGATATGGATATCCAGTTCTCCCTGTACAACTTGTTGAAGAGGCCATTCTCTCCCAACTGAGTGGGCTTGGTGGCCTTGTTGAATATCAGATGACTGTATATGTGAGGATTTATATCAGGACTCTCAATTCAGTTCCATTGGTCAATGTGTCTATCTTGTGACAATATCATGTGCTTTTCACCACCGTAGTTTTCTGGTATGTTTTAAAGTCAGGTAGTGTGATACCTACAACTTCATTTTTCTTTTTCAATATATCTATTGTGATTTGGGGCCTCTTACCCTTACAAATAAATTTTCAAGTTAGTTTTTCCAATTCCTTAAAAAGTACAGTAAAAAGTACAGTGATGATATTTATTGGGATTGCATTAAATCTGTAGATTAGTTTGGGTAGGATAGACATCTTGATGATGTTTAGTCTTCCTGTCCATGAATAAGGAATATTCTTCCATTTATTTAAGTCTTCTTTGATTCCCTTTAATACTGTTGTGTAGTTTTCTGTATATAAATCTTTTGCATCTTTAGTTAAATTTATTCCTAGGTTTTGATTGTTGCAGTTACTATTGTAAATGGTATTTTTTTCTTGATTTCCTCCTCAGATTCCTCGTTATTAGTGCACAGAAATACTACTGATTTTAATCATTGATTTTATAGCCTGTGATGTTAGAGAACTCCTTTATAAGTTTTAGAAGCTTTGCTGTAGATTTCTCAGGGGGTTCTACATATAGGCTCGTGTCATCTGCAAATAATGAAAATTTTACTTCTTCTTTTACAATTTGGATTCCTTTTATAAATTTTTCTTGCCTCAGTGCTCAAGCAAGTACTTCTAAGACAATGTTAAATAAGAGTGGTGATAGTGGGCTTCCTTATCTTGCTCCCGATCTCAGAGGGAAGGCTTTTAGGATTTCACCATTGAAGATAAAGTTAGCTTTGGGTTTTTCATATATACCCTTTATCATATTCAGAAATTTTCCTTCTATTCCTATCTTTTGCACTGTTTTTATCAAGAATGGGTGCTGTATTTTTTTAAAGCTTTTTCTGTATCTATAGAGATGATCATGTGATTTTTTTTCCTTTCAATCTGTTTATGTGGTGTATTACATTGATTGATTTTCTTATGTTGAAACATCCTTGCATACCCGGGATGAATCCAACTTCATCATGGTGTATAATTTTTTTGATATGTTGTTGAATGGGATTAGCAAGCATTTTGTTGAGGATTTTAGCAACTGGGTCATTAGAGAAATTGGTCTGTAATTTTCCTTTCTTGTGGTATCTTTGTTTGGCTTTGGTATTAGGGTAATATTGGCATCATAGAATTTGTTAGGCAATGTTCCTTCTGCTTCTATTTTTTGGAAGAGCATAAGCAGAATTGGTGTTAGCTCTTTCCAGAATGTTTGGTAGAATTCAGCTGTGAAGACATCTGGTCCTGGGCTTTTCTTTGTTGGGAGGTTTTTGATGACTGAGTCTACCTCTTTACTTGTAATTGGACTGTTGAGTTCATCAATTTCCTCTTTCATCAGTGTAGGCTCTTTGTGAGTTTCTAGAAATTTGTCCATTTCCCCTAAATTATCATTCTTGTTGGCATATAATTTTTCAAAGTATCCTCTTATGATACTCCTTCTTTCAGTGGGGTCAGTAGTGATATCCCCTTCTTCATTCCTTATTTTGTTTATTTGCATCTGCTCTCTCTTTTTCTTTGTTAGTCTGGCTAAGGGTTCATCAATTTTATTGATCTTTTCAAAGAATCAGTTTTTGTTTTGTTTATTATTTCCAGTGCTTTTTTATTCTCTATTTCATTTAATTCAGCTCTAATCTTTGTTATTTCTTTCTTTCTACTTCCTTTTGTGTTAGTTTGTTGTTGTTTTTCCATTTCCTCCAAGTGTGCAGTTAGGTCTTCAATTTTGGCTCTTTCTCTTTTAATATATGCATTTATTGCTATGAATTTCCCTCTCAGTACAGCTTTCGCTGCATCCCATAGGTTTTGATATGTTGTGTTGTCATTTTCATTCAATTCCAGGTAGTTACTGATTTCTTTTGAGATTTCCTCCTTGACCTCTGTTTGTCTTAGTGTGTGTTGTTTAGCTTCCATATCTTTGTGCCTAATCTGGTTCTCTGGTCCTTAGTGATTTCCAATTTCATTCCATTGTTGTCAGAGAAATTACTTTGTATAATCTCAATCTTTCTGAATTCCTTGAGAGTTGTTCTGTGGCCTAGCATGTGGTCTACCTTGGAGTATGATGCATGTGCACTCGAGAAGAATGTATATTCCACTGTATTTGGGTGTAGTGTTCTGTATATGTCTATTAGGTCCAGGTCCTCTAATGTATTATTCAGAGTCTTTGGTTCTTTATTGATTCTCTGTCTAGATGTTCTATCTAATGGTGATAATGGAGTATTAAAGTCCCACACTATAAATGTAGAGGCATTCATTTCTCCACTTCGTGTTTCCAGTGTTTGCCTCATAAATTTTGATGCACCCTGATTAGGTGCATAAATATTTATGATCGTTCTCTCTTCTTGGAAGTTTACCCCTTTTACTAATACATAATGTCCCTCTTTGTCTATTATAATAGTTTTACATTTAAAGTCTATTTTGTTCAATATTTGGATAGCCGCTCCTGCCCTTTTTTGGTTATTGTTTGCTTGTAAAATTGTTTTCCTGCCATTAACTTTCAGCCTTTTTGAATCGCTGTATCTAAGGTGGGTTTCTTGTAGACAACATAGAGATGGGTAATATTTCTTTATCCGTTCTGCCAATTTGTGTCTTTGATTGGTGAGTTTAATCCATTAGCATTCAGTATTATTATTCTCAATGAAATTCTTATGTCAGCCATATATTCTTTGGGTTCATGTATGTCATATGTTGTTTTTATTGCTCTTTTTGTATTTTCAGTTGTGCTTTCACTCTCCTCCAACTCTCTCTCTGCTGTTTTTTCCTTTCAACCTGTAGAATTTCATTTAGTATTTCTTGAAATGCAGGTTTCTTATTGGCATATTCTCTTAATTTCTGTTTATTTGTGAATATTTTGAACTCTCCATCATTTTTGAATGCCAGCTTTGCTTGATAGAGAATTCGTGGCTGGAAATTTTTTTTCTGTTTCTACCTTAATTATGTCCTACCACTGTCTTCTTGCCTCCATGGTTTCAGATGCGATATCAGCACTTATCTTATTGTGCTTCCCTTTTATGTAATGGTTCTCTTTTCTCTTGCTGCCTTGAAGACTTTCTCTTTGTCTTGAGCATTGGCCATTTGGATAATTATATGTCTTGGAGTAGGCCTGTTAGGATTTATATTATTTGTGGTACACTGTGCTTCCTGGACATGTACATCCATCTCCCTCAATAAGGTTGGTAAATTTTCAGCCATTATTTGCTTCAACACTCCTGTTCCCTTTCCCATCTCTTCTTCTTGGATGCCCATAATGCGTATGTTTGCATGTTTTGTGTTATCAGTTAAATCCTTAAGTCCCTGCTGGATTTTTTCTCTCTTTTTGTCTCTCTGTTCTACTATCTGTTTGATTTCAGATGTACTGTCTACCACATCACTAATTCTTTCTTCTGCCTGTTCAAATCTGTTGTTATGTGAATCCAGCATCTTTCTGATTACTTGGATTGTGCCATTCATCACCATCATATTCATTATTTTTTTATGTATGTTTACAATTTCTTCAGTATGTTCTCCCAGTGTCTTCTTAAAAGCCTTAATATTCTTTCTTCACTTCATTAATTTGGTCCATGATATTTGTTTCGACATCTTTGGTTAGTTGTTCAATGTTCTACATCTCTTCCTTGTTTTCAGTTTCATCATTGGAATGGTCCATGTCTTCCTGTTTCTCACTATGCTTTGTAATTTTCTGTTGCCCTCTGGTCATCATTTTATCTTGATGGATTTATTCAGTTGATTAGCTTCTCTCTCTGCTATGGAGTTTTATTTAGCTGGTGGTTCTGTGTGTGTGCTAAGTTTTCTCTTTGACACTTTGTTCTTGTATTTCCTTGCTTTTTTCTATGTTCCCTTGAAGGAAAAAGATTAGGGCCTGAGAAATCAAAAGAGGTAAGAAAGGAAAAAGGATAATAGTAATGTTGATAAAAGTTGGAAGAGTGGCTGCATCAGACTTAGTAAAAGGAATATTTAACTCATGTAGGCAGTATAGATTAATAGGGGGAAAAAAGTGGGGTACTTACAATGGAATGGGAAAACAAATGGAGAAAAATATATAGAATGATTTAAAAGGCTAGATTGATGAAGAGAGAGGGAAAGAGTAAAGGAAGGGCTGAAAGAAAAAGTTAATAATAATAAAAAAGAAAACAGAATAGAGAAGATAGAAATCAACACCTGTTTAGCTGATGACTAATGAAAAAAGGTGGAATGTAAGAACCACAACAGAAAGCAGAAGGTGGAAGATGAAGGAAGGAAAAGTGATAGCATTGGTAGACAAAATCTCTATACACAGAGAATGGAATATCAAGGAAGAAGCAGCCCAGCACAGAAGAAACAAGCTTGCAGCACTTAATTTAAAAAAGGGGGGGTGGGAAGGAAAGAGTAAAGAAAAGCAAGAAACAAACAAACAAAGAAAAACCAAACAAGAACACAAGCATGCAGTCAAACAAAGCTAAGGAAGAACAGCATACCTTCTTTGGCCCTTGTGGAGACTCTCAACCTGCATTCATCAATTGATTACCCTGCAGCCTCCTCTCTGCAGGTTTTGAGGCAGATTTTAGTGATTAAATTAAGTTTAAAAAAATTTTTTTAAGAAATAAGGGACCCAAAAGACCTCTTCTGGACCACCCCCTCCACCGAGGTGACCCTAAATAGACTCGTGGAAACTTATTGAGCACTTCCCAATGCCTGATCCTGCCCAGGGGAGCTGAGAGTCTGACACTCAGTGCAGAATTATAAAATTGGCTGGCTCCACCCCCTCCTGAGCCAAGCCTTTTCTTCCCATTGCTCTTAGGTAAATCAGGGTACCTCAGCAGATTCACCTCTCCCCTCATCCTGGCACCACTTCTAGCCACCTGGTTTGCTCCCAAATAGCTGCAAGGAGGCCAGGCAGCCAAAATGAAAGGAAAAACCCTTCTCACCCTTTGCCAGGATGCTCTGTCTGTCAGGGAGTGCTCCCTTTCACCAGGTTTCTAGGATGGTGAGGCTTAACCTTCTGAATCCACAATTTCTAGCTGGGGAAAAAACTCACAATTTTATATTGAGCAGTTCACCTCGCTGACCTGCTCCCTCCAGATCAATGTTCCTAAGAGTCTCACTCTGCAGGCTCCCAGAAGAGACCACCTGGGCAGGATCTTGTCCCCAGGCATCCGTCCTCTGTGAGAGAAATGGTGAGTGCCTACCTAAACCAACACCATCTTCCACTGCCTTTCTGGAATATATATCTTAAACAAATAGATTGACACAAATAGGAAACCTTTAGCTTCAATTAAATATCTTTATGAGTCAGACACAAAACCACAGTAACAGCAAAATACAAAAACTTACTAATTTGAACCATATTTTTTAACATTTTCTGAAAATTTATATTCTAACCCAAAGACATAAAAGATTGAATATGTGGGATTCTGGTTCAATTTTGTTCTCTTTTGCAATGTAAGTCCAATTGTAATATGTTATTATATTTAAGCGACCCATTCTCTGGCCATTGTTACCCAGATTCTAATTTACACTGGGGCCAGGATGTGTCACAAAAGGATATCATCTTTTTCTTTTTCATGTTTTCACAACTAAACATAAAAAGTTATCTAAAACACATTTTATGAGGTTACAGCCACTTATGCTGTTAATATTACCCATATTAGTTTGAGTTGAGAGCTCAAAGAAATAAAATAAAGTGTACACAGATTAGTTTTTCTAAATTATTATGTACTTTATTTCTTATGTTTAAACCTATCATTATTATTTCATTTTCCTGTTAATTGTATTTGGCGGTATTCTTGGCTTCATTTTTGAGGAAGTTTTGGACCCCAGAAGAGTTACAACTGTGGCAAGGGAGAATCATTGTTGTGGGGAGTCAGAGATGGAGTATCAGTCTCCCTGAGCAAAACTGAGCCTAAGGTTTTATACCGCATGGGGAAGGCAGGCTAAAGGGAATTTCTAAGGATGAGGAGAGATGATGCGGGCTTATCCAGTTGGGGGAAAGGCAGGTTAAGGGGTGTGGTTTAGCAGAACATGCTCTGTTGAAAATCATGTTTCGTCTTAAAATGGAAGCTTAGCATGTCCAGTGGCTAGAACTGTTTAAAGCTGTCTTAGCAGGTGCTGCCAAGAGAAAAGAAATAATAATATTTATTGCAGTGAAGCAAGCTTCTTCTGAATAAATATGATGAGTTGAGAGCTCAAACAAAATAAATGAAAACTCTTCCTAACCAGTAAGGGAGGGGATACTTCAGTGGATAATGGATTGGTAAGTGGCAGTTTCAGTGACAAAAATAGATTAAAAATTATTTATGGGAAACAAAATGATTATTTTTCAAACTTAGTTTTTTTTTTAAGTTTCAACATTGGTTCTCTTAAGCAATGAGGGACATGATAAAGCCAAATAAAGTACAGGAAATATTGTGATAAAACACAGAATATCTGACTTCTAATCCAATTACTCAGAAGGTAAATAAATATTTTTACAATCTCTTAATAACAAATGGATAATCCCAGAAAACATTACTTTAACAGAAAACCTAATTTTCCTTTGCATGAATACACTTTCTTAAAAAATCTTATAGAAAAGCTTGTTAAATATTAACCAGCTTCTAACATGAAAAAGCAAATTGCTTTTCTGAAAACTATCTACAAATTTCCATATCCATTTAGGTTTTATCCTATACTTTTCTCTTTTTTATTCTGCAATAACCAATAATGTTGCTTTATTTTTAGAAACTTTTTTCTTTTGTTCCTGATAAAATGCACATCTTGCATAACTTGCTTATGTGACTTAGCATAGTTCTAATGTTTTCATGTATCAAAAGTTCTTGGAACCTACCTTTAAGCTGACAAATTATACAAAACTGAATTATTGTTGAAACACCTTTGCCAATACTGTGACTCAATTTACATTAAAATTTACATTACTTTAACATCTTATACATTCAGCAGCATCTTTAAGAAATTGTTTAAAGAGGCTACTTTAGAGTCATTATATCTTTCTGAAGCTTTTAAATACCAATCAAAGAATGCACTCCATCTCTTTAGTAGAGACCAGGAAACTCTTTTCAAGTGCAAGTATCAGATGTTCTGCCTTGAATAATTCATATGTTCCCCAAGTGGCCACTGCAAACAAATCTTCCCAGGTGAGATTCACCATTTACTGAGAAAAAAATATGAACTCAACCCATAGGGCTATACAAATAGGCTTCATGGGATTTTGCAGGAGTGGAGGAAGGAGATTGAGATTGAGAATAGCCCACATTCGACCAAAGATTCCAAATGAAAATTACATAAGGGGACCCAAAACAGAACATCATCTGTCTTATGGTATACCAGAAACTTTGTATACCCCATTCCACTAAAAAATAAAATAAAATGGACAGAGTTAGGAACTCATAAAGTACACATCTGGCATGAAACAAAAACAAGTCCAACAACAAATGTGTAGAGTATTCTAGGCAAGTCAAGGACACATTGATTTATTGTGTGTAAGTAAATTACACTTATATTCTGACATAAATTGAAAATGTATTACTGCAACTGCCATAAATTTGGAAATATTATTGACTACTTCTCTTTGTTAAGTTTGACCTAAGAATTAATTGCTAATTTTATTGCAAAGGAATATTATTAAACATGTAATTATTCACAAGAGTATAAGCAAAATGGAGTCCTTCTCAAGATGAGTTGAAAGAAAGCTGGCTTTCTTGAGTTTGAATTCACCAGTCATACAGGGCACATTATGTATATGATGCATATGTGTCCTTCCTAAAGAAAAAACATATTTATAAAACCTCTAGAAACAGAATTATTCTCAAACATTTATCTATCATGCATGTGACTCCATGAATTTTATTCAGTGAAGGAAGGGGCTAGATCATAGGTTTGTTCAATTCCTTTTAATATTCCAAAAGAAATATTCACTATAGGGAAGAGAAACTTTCCACATATTTAAGATATATTTGCATATTATTGTTGATTTCTTTCTTTGATATCACCATTGAGTAATTCCCTGAAACAGTGATAATATATCTCAAGATCAGTACCATTCTTATTTTTTTCTGTCCCCTATGATAAATTTATGTAAACAAGCTAGTATGAGTGTGTCTGATTATAGTGTTTATCCTATGTAATTAATTTTTTAATAGTACCTGAAGATCTAATCTGTGTGTGTACAAATCTAGATGCCAATGATTAGAAAAGTAAAGCTTAAAAATTGACCTAATGTAGATAACTAAGAATAAGATATTTCATGATTTCATTTTTAAAGGATAGCTAAGACATTTATAGGTAAAAGAGAGTTACAATGGCATTTTATCGAAATCTAAAATAAAATAAAATAAATAAAAATGGTCTTTTAAATCCAATGGAAACACAGAGATCTTCTTTATAGTTTTTATGATGATACTTTCTGCAATATCTTATCTGGGAATTATGAACCAGCTATGCTCCTTGCTGATCATTATAATATGTTACTATGTATCATCTGTTTAACAAAAGATGCAGATTTACCAATTTTTCTCAGTATGATATTGTCCATATTTTAAAATTGTGAAGTAAAGACTTTCTGGATATCCTGAGGTAAAAAGAAACAGAGAATACCCTGAAATCTTTCTAATGGCTAAGCTACTTATACCAACCATAGTGGCTTTTGAAGGTGAAGCTGTACACTAAATTTAACATAGTGAATCATAAGAATTTAAATAGACTGAGGAAAAAGATTAAATATGAAGAGATAGAAGATAGGAAGGAGTGTTAATGCATGAGTTTGATAAAGCAAATATAAATTAAAAAACAGATATGAGACTGATTCAATTGTATTATCTTTACCTTGAGTTATGTTTTGGTAGTTTATAAAATTTATAAAATTATCTTCTTAAAGCATTTTCTCTACTTTGCCAAATGAGGATATTAGAGGAAAACACACTTAATTGAAAGGATATTACAGAAAAACAATTTTCCTTTGCACAAAATATTTTGCAGAGCATAAGAAATTCATATGATATATAAGCAAATCTTTATTATTAACTAAAATGTTCAAGGAAAATGTGAAATATATTTGTAAGGTCAAAAGGATTATATATAAGTAAAATGTTAAAGAATAAATTTTCCAAACTTTTATAGTTAAACGTCCTCAATTCTAGGTCTTCCACAACTGAAAATGGAGATTTTTGGATCATGCTATCATATTAAATGCATTCATTTGTTTAGATTATTTTATCCTGTGAATAGTGAGGTTATTAAATATCAGCACAGTTGAGGTAGAACACAAAAAAGATATATGTACATTCATTAATTGTCTCACTTTACTTTACTAAAGGCTGCCAATGCAAAATAACAGAAAGTAGTTGGCTTTTATAATGGGAATTAATTAGGTTAAAATCTTACAGTTCTAAGGCTGTCATAATGTCCAAGCGAAGATATCATCAGAGATGCTTTCTCACCAAACTTTAGCTGTTGGTGATCTTGGAATCCTGCCACATGCAAGGCATAATTGTGCGGGTCTTTGCTAAGGTCTCTGCCTTTTCCACCAGGTTTATGTTCTTCCTGCGCTCAGCTGTGGGGTATCAGGCAAATGGCAGGGCATGAATACAGCTCTGCCTGTCTCTGGAGCTCAGATGCAGGTGATGAGGCATATTGGTCAACTCTCCTCTGTCCTCTGGGCCCCATCTCTTTCAGCCTCTCAGGGGCCTCTTCTATGCTACATGGATTCCAGCCTTTTGCAGCTTTCTCTATTTCTGAACTTTTCTCTGTGTGTCTCTGTTTTCAGTCCTCCATTTATAAAGGACTCCAGAAAGAGGGTCAAGGCCCACTCTGGTTCAAATCTCACTGAAGCAATCCAATCAAAGGCCCAAACTGAATCCAATACAATCAATAGGGTCCCACACTAATAGGAATGGAAAAATTCAAGATAATAATTTTCTTGGGTCTACAAATGACTCAAATCAACACATTGGTTTTAGAAGACTGCCACTTGTTGATATCATCTATCCTGATTTCCAGGTTAGAAGCCTCACACTTATACCAATTACATTAATTGTTATTATTTTGGATTGTCTCTATTTTGGTTTTTAGCATCATCTCATCAATGTATACTTTGACTCCCAGGGAGATGGCAGCATGGAAATAGACATGAGCAATGTCATTACCATGACAGAATTTTTCCTCATGGGTATCTCAGGCTCCCAGGTGCTGCAACTCTTTCAAGTTCTGATTTTCTTTAGTGATTTATCTGGGAGACCTGACTGGGAACCTTCTAACTGTTACTGTCATTGTAAGCAACCCACATCTGTACTCTCCAATGTGTTTCTTTATAGGCAATTTGTACATTATAGATCTATGCTGCATTTCATTCACTGTTCCTAAAAGTAATGTGCATCATACAAGAGGAATAGGGACAGAGAGACAAAGAGGTCAAATGAAAACAGGACTACTACAAGAATATAGAATAAATAGAACCAAGTGTCAAAGAGGAAGCTTAACACACACAAACAAACAAACAAATTAATACCTTAGAGTAGAAAGAGAAGCTAACCATCGAATAAACCCGACAAGATAAACAGATGCCTAGACACCAGCAAAAAATTACAAGTCATATTAAGAAACAGAAGACATGGTCCAGGCTAATGAACAAACTAAAAACAAACAGAAAAATAAAACAGAAGGAAATGCAGAAAGTGGAACAACTAATCAAGCATGCCCAAAGAAATTCATGAATCAACTTAAAGAAATAAAGGAAGAGATAAAGGATATTAAGATATTAGGTGAACCTACAGAACAAATTGTAAAGATATATAACAGATAACAGAGCTGATGGTGATGAATGGCACAATGCAAGAAATTAAAAATATTCTGGAAGCACAGGATAGGAGACTTGACAAAGAGAGGAAAGAATTAGTGATATCAAAGATCTGAAATTGCCCAGATAATATCAGATAGATAAGAATATATAAAAATTTCAGCAGGGATTCAGGATTTGAATGATAACATGAAAAACACAAACATATGCATTATAGGCATCCCAGAGGGAGAAGAGGTGGGAAAAGTAGCAGAAGGAATGTTGGAGGAAATACTGGTTGAAAATTCCCCAACTGTTTTGAGGGGCATTGATGTACAAGTCCAGGAAGCACAGCAGACTTCAAACAGTATAAATACTAACAGGCCTATCATGAGACAAATCCATATCAAATTGTCAAACACTAAACACAGAGAATACTGAAAGCAGTGAAAGAAAAGAGATCCATCACATACAAGGGAACATTGATAAAATTAATTGTTGGTTTCTCATCTAGTAAACATAGAGGTGAGAAAGCCGTCTTGTGACATAGTTAAGTTGCTAAAGTAAAAAAACAGAAAAACAAAAAAACAACTGCCAGCCATGAATCTTGTATCCAGCAAAGCTGACATTCAGAAATGAGGAAGAGTTCAAAATATTCACAATTAAACAGAAATTAAGAGAGTTTGTCAACAAGAAACCTGCACTTCAGGAAATACTGAGGGGAGCTCTGCAGGTTGAAAGAAATAAACAGGAGAGAGAGGGTTAGAAGAGAGTGTAGAAAGGAAGATTATTAGTAAGAATAACTAATGAAAATGAAAGTGAGAACTGAACATATAAAAACCTATGAGATAAAACAAAAGCAGCTTTGAGAGGGAAATTTATAGCCATACATTATTATGTTAAAAAAATGATAAAAAGAGAAATGAAAAAAAGACACACATGAACCTAAAGAAAAATAGCTAACATAACTACTGTCCTGACAATAGTAACATTGAGTGTTAATAGATTAAACTTTCCAATCAAAAGATGCAGATTGGTACAATGGATAAGGAAATATGACCTAAAAACATGCTGTCTACAAGAAACTCACCATAAACCCAGTGACAAAAAGAAGTTATAAGTGAGTGATTCTAAAATGATTTGAGTTGCAAACAATAATCATAAAAGGGTGGGAGTAGCTATACAACATAGGGCAAAATAGGCTTTAAATGCAAAACTATTGTAAGAGACAAAGAAGGACACTATATATTAATAAAACAGGTAATCTATCAAGAAGAAAGAACAATCATAAACATTTATGCATTTAACCAGGGTGCCCCAAATATATGAGGAAAGTGTTGGAAAAACTAAGTGGAGAAATAGATGTCTTTACAATTATAGTACACTATTTAATACACCATTATCGCATTAGGCAGAGCATCTCAACAATGACAATAAAGAAAGAGACATTAAAAAATACATTTGAGGATCTACACTTAAAAGATATATACAGAAAATTAGACCCAATTGAGCAGAATATAGATTCTTCTCAAGTGCATATGGATCATTTTCCGGTATAGACCATAGGCAATGTCACAGACCAAATGTTAATGATTTCAGAAAGATTGAAATTATAGAAAGTGATTTCTCAGATCACATTGGAATGAAGCTGGAAATTAATATGGGGCAGAGAACCGGAATAGGCACAAAGACATGGACGTTAACAACACACTTTTTGACAATCAGGGCATTAAGGAAGACATTGTAAAAGAAATAAGTAACTACTTTGAAACAAATGAAAGTGAAAACAGAACATATAAATACCTATGAGATACAACAAAAGCAGTGTTGAGAGGGAAATTTATAACCATAAAACATTATGCTAAAAAAGAAGAAAGAGGTAAATTGAAATCCTAACTGCACAGGTGAAGGAATTAGTAAAAGAACAACAAACTAATCCCAAAGCAAGAAGAAAGATGGAAATAACAAATATTAGAGAAGAAATAAATGACATTGAGACTAAAAAACACTAGAAAATTTTACAAATCAAAAGCTGTTTTTTGAGAAATTTAATAAAATTGACAAACCCTTAGACAAAGGAAAAAAGAGAGAAAATGTAAATGCATAAAATACAAAATAAAGAGGTAATATCACCACTAATGCCACAGAAATAGAGTATCATAAGAAGATATTTTGAAAAATTGTATACCAACAAGGTGGAAAACTTGGATGAAATGGACAGATTTCTGGAAAAACACAAGCAATTTACAATGATGAAGGAAGAAACTGATGAACTCAACAGACCAATCTCAAGTAACAAGATTGAATTAGTCATCAAAAACCTCCCAACTAAGAAAAGCCCAGGACCAGATGGCTTCACAGGTGCATTCTAGCAAGCATTTCAGAAAGAACTATCACTAATTCTCCGTTAGCTCTTCCAAAATGTAGAAGTGGAGAGAACATTTCCTAGCTCATTCTACGATTCCAACATCACCTTAATACAAAGCCACATAAAGATGCCAAAAGCAAAGAAAGCTACAAACAAATCTCTCTAATGACCTTAGATGCTAAAATTCTCAACAAAATACTTGCTAAACATATTCAACCACATATCAAATAAAGTATACACCATATTCAAGTGGGTTTCATTGCTGGTATGCAAGGATGTTTCTACATAAGAAAATCAATCAATGTAATACAGCACATTAACAGCTCAAAAGAAAAAAAGTCAGTTGATGTTCTCTATTGATGCAGGAAAAGCATTTGACAAAATATAACATCCTTTCTTGATAAAAACACTTCAAAAGATAGGGATTGAATGAAACTTCCTCAACATGATAAGTGTATATATGAAAAACCCACAGCTAACATCACATTCTAGGTCAAATGGTAAAGGATTTCCCTCTAAGACCTGGAAAAAGACAAGGATGCCCAAAGTCACCGCTCTTATTTAACATTGTCTTGGAAGTACTTGCTCAAGCACATAAGAAAGAAAAGGGAAAAAAGCCATCCAAATTGTAAAAGAAGAAGAAAAAATTTCACTATTTACAGATGACATGATCCTATTCATGGAGAAATCTACAATAAAATTTGTTGACCTGATAAACTTGCTCAGTAAAGTGACAGGGTATAAGATTAACAAGCAAAAATTAGTTGCATTTCTGTACACCAATAATGAGCAATCTGAGGAGGAAGTCAAGAAAATAATTCTATTTTCTATAGCAACTAATAAAATAAAACATATAGGAATAAATTTAACTAAAGTTGTAAAGGGCTTGTACACAGAAAATTACACAACATTGTTAAAGAAAATCAAAGATATAAATAAATGGAAGAATATTGCAAAATCATGGATTGGAATACTAAACAGTATTGAGATGTCTGTCCTACCCAAGTTGATTTACAGTTTTAATGCAATCCCAACAAAAATTACAACATTTTTTACTGAATTGGAAAAACTAAATTTGAAATTTATTTGGAAAGGCAAGGAAGCACAAATAGTCAAAAACCTATTGAAAATGAAACATGATAATGGAGGAAACATCCTACCTGAATTAACGCATACTACAAAACTACAGTAGTCAAAATGCATAGCGTTGGCACAAGGATAGACATACTGAGGAATGGAACTGCATTGGGAGTTATGATATAGACCGTTATGTATATATACTCAACTGATATTCAACAAAGCCACAAAGCCCCAATCAACTGGGACAGAAAGCCTCTTCAACGAATGGTGCTGGGAGATTGGCTATCCTTATCCAAAAGAATGAGAGAGGCTAGCAATCACATGTAATATACAAAAATTAACTCAAGATATATCAAAGATCTAAATACAAGGGCAAAGACAATAAAGCTCCTAGAAGATAATGTAAGGAAGAATCTTATGAAAACTTTTAGTAGGAAATGGTTTCACAAAATTTATACCAAAGAGCATGCAAGAAAAGAAAAAATATATTAGGTAAATGAGACTTCCAAAAAATTAAAAACTTTTGCACTTCAAAGAAGTTTATCAAGAAAGTGAAAAGGTAGCCTACTCATTGGGAGAAAATATTTGAGAACCATTTATCTGATAAGGGCCTAATATCCAGCATATATAAGCATATATTAGAAATCCTATACCTCAAAAATAAAAACACAAGCAACTCATTTATAATGGGCAACAGGGATAAGCCTCCCTGGCACTGAGGGATTGTGACCAAGCACAATTAGCAATGCAACTTGAAAATGACCTTGATCAAAAGGGGGAAAGGGTAAAGACAAATGAGTTTATATGACTAAGAGACTGCAAAGTGAGTCAGGAGGTCATCCCAGAGGTTACAGTTAGGCATGTCTCAGCAGGATCTCATTGACTGCCAATGTAAATATTGCCTCAAATAGTGGGGTTCCTGAGAACTGTGGAGACATCCAGACACTATAGGAAGGGCAGACAGCTCAGGAGTTTGGCACCCTGACAGTGGGCCCTAGTTTGGAATTTATGTTCTCCAGTGTGACAGAGTTGGACTCTGTGGTGGTTTCCCTATACATGGATCTTCTGCCTCTTCTATTTGAACCTATAGTTAGTACTAGAATTGAGAGGTGTATGTCCAAAAGACTTAAATCTTTGGGCTGTCCTTGTGCTAGCTGGGCCCTGAATCTCACCAGAGTTGCAATACCTGCTCTCCAGGTCATTGGACTCACCCAGGACAACAATGAGTGAATGGACAATGGACATCTCATGGAACAAAGAGTTTGCAAATGCAAGCAATGTAGGACCATCCATCGGCCCCATGCAATCTAAGCCCCCTCTCAATTAGAGGTGGAGTGGGCATCACCATCCCAGAATTCTCAGGATAGGGCAATGAACAATTAACTAGAGTAGACTTACAGGTATTCTGCTATGGACTTGTGATTCCAGCAATGGAAGAACTTATATCATTGATGTGGAGGCAGTGGCCACTGGAAGTTCTAAGGGGTGGGAGAGGGAAAAATAGGTGTAATATGGGGACATTTTTAGGACCTGGAATTTGTCCTGAATGACATGGCAATGACAGATACAGGCCATTATGTATCTGGCCATAACTACAAGATTGTATGGGAGAGAGTGTAAACTACAATATAAACAATAATCTATGCTTAGTGAAAATGTTCTAAAATGTGTTCATCAATATTAATAAATGTACCACACTAATGAAGGATGTTGTTAATGTGGGAAAGTGTGGGAGGGGTAAGAAACAGGGCACATGGGAAGCTCCTATAATTTATGTAATATTTATGTCATCTAAGTATCTTTAAAAAAATTTAAAAAGTATACCAAAAATAAAACAAAATAAAAATGGGCAAGATATTTGAATAGACACATTTCTAAAGAAATAGAAATGGCTAAAACACATATGAAAAGATGCTCAAAATTACTAGCTATTAAGGAAGTGCAAATTAAAACTACAGTGAGATATCTTCTTACACCTATTAGTCTGACTGCTATAAAAATTAGAAAAGTACAAGTGTTGGAGAGTTTGTGGAGGAAAGTGAACCTTCATCCAATGCTCATGAGAATGTAGAGTGGTGCAGCCTTTGTGGAGGACAGTTTGAAAGTTCCTTAGGAAGCTAACTATAGAACTGTCATATGATCCAGCAATACCACTTCTGAGTATATATCCAGATGAATTGAAAGCAGGGAAACAAACAAATATTTGCACACCAATGTTTATAATGGCATTATTCATTATTGCCAAAAATTGGAAGCAAACCATGTGTCCATCAATATATGTATGGATACACACAATGGCATATTGCTCAGCTGTAAGAAGGAATAAGTTATTGACACAAGCATAAACATGGATGATTCTTGAAGACTTTAAATTGAATGGAGTAAGGCAGTCACTGAAAGGCAAACATTACATGGCCTCACTGATATGATCTAAGCAAACTGAGCAGACTCACAGATCTAGAGTCTAGAAGATAGGTTATAAGGAGAGAGAAAGCAAGCGGCATGTGGTGAGATGATTTTCAATATAGGCAAAACCTATGACAAGGTGGAAAGAGAGGATTTGGCAGTGCATGGGGGTGATAGTGGTGCAGAGATGTTAATGAGGTCAATGGTGTTTGAATGTGAGGGTTTGTAGGGTGGTGAGGACGGGTTAGACTAACCGTGGATCTAGGGAGCATGTTGCAGGATGGAACAGGTGAACTCTAGAGATTTTTAGGTCTTGATTAAAACTACAATGGTGGGAATGTTCTTTAGGCTAATATGTCAGGGGAGTGTTACTGGTGCAGGGCATCAAGGTTGGAGTGATATGTGGGAAGGGGTGCACCTGGGATATGTTCCTATGGAATATGAAAATGTTCATCTTGCCATAGGGTGTTATCTCAGTGGGTGGAGATCCACACAATAAACAAGAAAATAATATCCTATCCTGGGGAATCCTATTATGTTCTTAATTAGAAGGGCAAGAATATCTGGAGAACATAGATAGTGCCTAAGGAAAGAAAACAGACCAATATTTAAAGCCCTCAAGATTAATCATGTAACTATGAACACTATTCTTAAAAAACTGAAACTTATTCATTACCATAGGTTCTAAGGGGAGGGGGCAGGAAGAATAGATGGAACATAGGGCATTTTTAGGGTATTGGAATTTTTCTGCATGATCTTTTGATGACAGATACAGACCATTATACATTTTGTCTAAACCTATAAAAGCATATTGTACAAAATATAAACCATAATGTAAACCACTGACCATTTTTAGTAGCAATGCTTTAATATTTTTCATCAATTGTGACAAATGTACATACATACTCATGTAAGATGTTGTTAATAGGGGAAAATGTGAGATAGGGAGGGGGTGGGGTATATATTATATGGGGTATAATTTCTATGTGAATTTTCTGTAATCTAAAACTTCATTGAAAATAAAATAAATAAAATAAGATACTGGGGGAACATACAGAAGAAATTGTCACTGTGCACAAAAGATACCATATCTTTTGGTGATGCAAAATACAAGGCAATTTTTAAATTTTTTATGTATAATTTTTTATTATTTTTAATTTTTTGTCTTTGTTTTTGGGGAGGTTTTGGATTGAAGAAGTGTTGTAACTGTGACGGTAGGATCACTGGTGTGGGGTGTTGATTTTGGGGGGTTTTGTGGAGAGAGGTGCACCTGGGGCACACATCTATGGTATATGAATGGGTTCATGTGGTCATGGGGTACTGTCTTGGTGGGTTTAGATCCACATAATAACCAAAAGAATATTGAATTCCTATCCTGGGAAGTCCTGCTATATTTTCTGATATAGTGGCAAAAATCCATACAGTGCATTGGCAGTGACTGGCGAAGGAGGAGAGACCAATATGCCAGGCTCTTGATATTGATGCTTTGTACTTAGGATACTTGTTCTTAAGAAATTGAAACTTAGCCTAGTTTTATATATTGCCTAATGGTTACCTACTGAAAACCCCCTTATTGCTCAAATGTGGCCTCTCTCTAAACCAAAACTCAACCTGTAAACTCATTAGCTTCCCTGTGGCATGGGACCTGACTCCAAGGGATGAGCCTTCCTGGCATGGAGGGTTATTACCTAGAGCCAACTAGCAATGCATTTGGAAAAAGACCTTGACCAAAATGGGGAAATATTATATAAATGTGGGTTTTTGTGGCTAAGTGCTTCCAAAGTGAGTTTGGAGTTCATTCCAGAGGTTGCATTTATGCATGTCTCAGGAGGATCTCACTGACTGCCACAGTAAACAGTGCCTCAAGTAGGGGGTCTCTTGAGGATTCTAGAGACATCTAGACAGTATAGGCAGGTCAGATAATTGCAATACCTTGGAATATATGATAACCTACCCCCCAGATATATTGTACTTAGATTCATTTATAATTTTCCTACACATGGGTCTTATCTACGTTTTATTTGAGCCTATAATTAGCACTATACCCATTAATAATGTGGCCCAGAGACTTAGATATTCTGAATGATCATATGCAATTTGAGGCCTGAATCTCAGCAGAGTTGCAGCCAACACCTACTATCCACTTCACTGTACTCACCCAGATCAACTAACAGAAGGAGGATGATGGGCATCACCCATCCCCAAAACAGAGATTATCTACAATGGCAGAAAGACAGTTCCATTTATCTGTCTCATAGGATCTAAGCCCCCTTTCAATTGGAAGCAGAGTGGGCATCACCATCCTCAAATCCTCAAGATTGAAGAAGGCACAAACATAAGGGGGGAATGCATCTATGGACTAAAGTAGACATTATTATTTTAATAATGGAAGAACATGTAACATCGATATAAAGGCAGAGGTCATAACAGGTCTTGTAGGGAAGGAGAAAGAAGAATAGATATAAAATGGGTCATTTTTGGGACATTGGAATTTTTCTGCATGATATTGCAATAATGGATACAGGCTATTATGAATTTCTCAAAACCTATAAAATTGTGCAGTGTAAAGGGTAAACCATAATGTAAATTATAGACCATGGTTAGTAGCAATGCTTCAATATATGTTCACCAATTGTAACAAATGTACCACATTTGAAAGTTGTTAATGAAGAAAAAGTTGGGAAGAGTAGGGAGTGTGGTATATGGGAATCCCCTATATTTTCAATGTAACATTTATGTAATCTAAAGCTTCTTTAAGAATAAAATAATTTTTAAAAATCCAGAACTAGAAAAAAAGACCTCTAAGCATATCTTTAGCTGCTTTCCACAAATTGTGTTGGTTGTATTTTCATTTAAGTTCAGATCAAAATAATTCCTCTTGGACATATGGAAACATTTTTAGAAATTTGCTGTTTGATTTTGATTTTTAAGATATTCTGTTGTCTTTCCCTTATTGATTTAAGCTCAATTTCATTTTGTCAAATAACATACTTCATATTATTTCATATTCATATTATTTCAACTCTTAAATTTATTAATGTTTTTTGTACTAACCAGGACATGTTCTGTACTTGTGGATATTCTGTGTAAACTTGAAAAGAATGTGATTTCTGCTGTTGTTGGGTGGAATGTTTTAGTAATGCTACTTAGATACAGTTAGTCAAGGGCATTGTTCAGATTTTCTGTACTGTGGCTGATTTTCTTTCTACTAACAATTATTGAGAGTAGTGCTGAGAATTCTAACCATAATTGGGGATTTGTTTATTTATCCTTTCAATTCTGATACTATTTACATCATCTGTTTTTCAGCTTTCATCTAAGATTATGTCTTTTTTATAAATTGATCATTTTGTCAATATTTCATACATCCTTTATTCTTGGTAGTTTATTTGGGGTAATAATAGAACTATTCCAGCATTTTAAAATTAGAGTTTGCATAATATCTTTTTCTTAATTTTACTTTTAGCCTACCTATAGCAATATATTTGAAATTAGATTTTGCTTACATCACATGCCTGGGTCATTTTTTAAATCAATTCTGACTATTTCTGCCTTTTGATTGGCAATATTTGATGATTTTAATGCATAGTTATTATGGGGTTAAATAATACACTTTAATTATGTTTTTTATTTAACTTTTAAATCATTTTTATAGAGAATATTTTAATATAAATTTTTAATTATAAAAAAAAGGGTGACAACTAAAGCACTCTGATGTGTATAAACTACTGAATTTAGGTCATACCAGTGTCTGAACTCAGCTCTTGGAGGAGTGCCTATCACATGGCAGTTAACAATTTACTATCCAAATAAGGAAAGCAACTGAATATGGTTCCTATTTATTTAATGTGAGTCACATAAATCCCTGTGTAAGACACATGGCACTTGTGTGAATGTTCTCTAGGGAAATGGAACTG
>JAQZBX010042674.1:0-21933 GCA_029593785.1 Cabassous unicinctus
AAATCTTTAAAAAAAAAAAAGAAAAACTTATGCCATTTTATAAAATTTAGAATACCAAAGGCCTGAAAAAATTCATTCATGATCCCTATTTCTGTCCCATTTATTTACTGAGCTGACTTTTCCCAGGGGAGGGAGGCAGGGAATGTCTTATCTTGTTAGTTAGCAAGATCATCAAGTGTTTGGATAGTACCAAGTGTGTGCTGATGTCAAAAGGACAATTTCTATGCAAATCATGGATCCACCAAATAGAGAAATGGTAAAACCCAAAACCCGGTGAAGCCCATCAATGATACTGGTATCTAGAGAAAGGTGAGTCATTAAAATAGCTTTTTTTTTTAACCTAGCACCCCTCATCTGTCTGTCTGTAACTGACTGAATTTTGGAAAAATAAACTTTAAGCTAAAGAAGGTTTTGATGACCCTGCATCATGAAAAAGAAAATGGTGGCAAAAGTCAACCAAATATGCTTCTTGGAGAAAGCACATGGCTCCCAAGGGTGTTTCTACTTCTCCCTCAAAACAAGGCTCAGGAAACATGTCAAGAAGAGGAACACACTAGAGAGAGACAATGCACAGCTGACAAAGAGCAGCTCAGAGGGAAGTAAGGTTATGACAGTGGCAATGGGAATACATTTCCTTTCTAGTAATCCTGCAACTTCTATTTTTCTGCAGAACTGAACAGAGAAAACCATCTGATGGAATAAATAAAATAATGCACTCCTCCCACTGTATTCCTATGAGTAGTAATATTTAGGAGCATCCACTTTTTGGAAATAATTCTCAGATTGTGGATTTTAGAAGAAAGAGAAAATCGCAAGAAGTATGTAGTTAGTGGGGTTGGATAGTGGGGCTTCCTTTTGTTTTTAATTGAATCAATAGTATTTGTTTGCATTCATATTTGATTTGTAGTAGGGCCTGTACTAAATTGTAATTCCAAAAATTATATATCTATATTACCTATATATAGATGTTAGGTGTTAACATATATAATTTGACTATTTTTTGATTTGGGAATGAAAGGATTCATTGCCCTTGCTCATTTTTTGAGGCAGTGAGATAGAGTTGGGAAAGCCAAAGCATTTGAATTCTGAGTCTTTTCTTAAAAAGCAAACATTAACAGAATATGCTATTTTAAAATATATTTTTTCTGGCTTTTTCTCACTTTCCAATTCTCTACCTGCTAACCAGAAGGCTTACAGCATTGTTTAGTGTGGTGGACTTAAACAAAAGGCAAGCATGTTCTTCCACCACACTCCCCCATGTTCTCTCACCTCCATTTTTAATGAAAATACTGTCAATTGAATAAGGGGAACAAAATACATGTACAAGCAATCATGTACAAGCAGGGGGGAAAGCATATTTCACCATAGCTTAAGCTATTAGCACTTTCTCAGCTATCTGATCATCTGAATTTAAAATCACATGCTAAACTCCCATGAAACTCCGGTATCTAACTCTGTGGAGAGAGGGGGTCAATGCCAAAGAAGGGAAAAGGATTGGGGTGCCTTTATGATTCAACAAATACCGGAGCCACAGAAAAGGTGTCAGCTTATGGTAAATCCACACATGCCTGAGATGCCTGAGCCTCACCTTGAGGGGCACCAGTGGTTATGCCGATCACAGTCCTTTTTAAGGACATGCAACTGATATGAGTACCCAAGGAAGTGGAAGCCAGGGTTTTGTACAAGTGAGGAGGAAGACAGATCAACTCTTGGCCAGTGAGTCCATTTGACAAGATGTGCTGTGTGTAGCTTGGATGCCATGATTTAAGCAGTAGCTAAAAGAGAAGATGAAGGGTTCAGACAGAGAGAGTCTCAGGCTTGGCTTTCCCAGCATCAGCTCTTTCTGACACTCTCAGAGGCTTTCTTGGGAATGCTTGGGCTCACCAGAACATTTTGACAATCATTCATCTGGAACATAACTGCTGTCACCAGTGTTGAACTCTTTCTCCAACATGCCTGACAGATTTAACTTTCTGTCATTTCTGCATGTACTCTGCAAATGGGTGACCCAATTTCAATTGGCTCAAGTAGATTCCCACCTATTTTCAGTCAACAAAACTAAGGTCATTTATTTCATCTGGCCTTCTCTAATTTGGTTGTCTTTGTAATGTTACATCAAAGATAAATAAGTTTATATAGGTGGATGCAATAAAGAAACATTAATTTATATTTTTAAACATCTACTATGTGAGAAATGCTTTAAAGAAATGGCTCATTTTATGATTTAGATGAGGTGGGTATTAAGTCCATCATTCAAATGAGAAAACTGACCGGGAGCATACTGTTTAATTTCTCTGAGCCTCAAACAGTTAAAGAAGAATGAAACTTAGATTAGAAACCATGTACAAAACCGAGAGAGTCTACAACTGCAAGCAAGAGAGTCCTAACCATCAGCCCTATGAGATCACAGCCCCCTCTCAATTAGAGATGGAATGGGCAGCACCATCCCAGAATCCTCAGGATTAGGGAATGAACTATGGACTAGAGTGGACTTACTGGTATTCTACTATAGACTTATTGTGATTCTAGCAATGGAAGAAATTATATCACTGATGTGGAGGCAGTGGCCACTGGAGGTTCTGAGGGCAGGGAGGGGGAAAAACAGGTGAAATATGGGGGCTTTTGGGGGACTTGGGAATCATCCTGAATGACATTGCAATGACAAATACAGGCCATTATAAATCTTGCCATAACCTACAGAATAGGGTGGGAGAGAGTGTAGACTACAATGTAAACTTTAATCCACTCTTAGTGGCAATGCTCCAAAATGTGTTCATCAATTGCAATGAATGTACCTCACTAATGAAGGATGTTGTTAATGTGGGAAAATGTGGGAGGTGTGGGGAGCTGGGCATATGGGAATCCTCTATATTTTTATGTGGCATTTGTATAAAGTATCTTTAAAAATGTAAAGTAAATTAAAATGTATTTTAAAAAAAGAAAGAAAGAAAGAAAGAAACCATGCACACATACACACACACACACCCTACAAATGACAATCCACCAAGGTCCGATAGAGCCAGAGTATCTTTTTTAAGTAGGCTAACTCATCTGTTAGTGCTCAGCTCAAAGAGAAAAGTTGAAGTTGATAGTGTAGGTTTTGATTTAAAGAGGACTTGATTCTTGTATCAGTGTTCTTAGCATCAAGCAAAAGTGATTCATAAGTTTAATCATAAAATTAGCTTACTATAAGATTACTGGGTTCCTGAAGACATTCTACCAGATATTAAGACAGGTGCTAAACCTACATCATCATATGAGGAAATGTTAAGTTGTATAGGCTACAGACACTCAAAGAAGCAAGAAATCAACACAGAAATGAAGTAGTCTTAGAGAGCTCCATGCAAGAGCTGGGATGTAAATCAGCCCTTGTAGGATAAGTCAAAGGAGGTATAGCCATTGGGCAGTTTGATGTAATTATGAATTCCAAAAATAGATATTGGATTATGCTTGTAAACTGATCTGTTAATCTGGGCATGATTAAGTTATGATTAGGGTGTTAACAGGGCCACGTCAGTAGGGTGTTGAGCCCCACCCCTTGGTGGGTGGGGGAATCAAATATAAAAGGCATGGCAAGAACAGAGTAGAAGCAGTTTTGACATTGGAGTTTTGATGTTGGAGAGAAGGCCCTGGGATAGAGACGAGCCAGTCACCTGAGAGTTCACAGCTGGCCTTGTGGAGAGAAGCAAAGCCTAGAGAGCCTAATAGTCTACAGCTGACCTTGTGGAGGAAACAGAGGAGCTAAACCCTGAGAGAAATGCAGCCCCAGGAAGAGAGGAACCCAAGAAGCCTGAACCCTGGCAAACATCGGCAGCTGTCTTGCTCCAACATGTGGCAATGGACTTTGGTGAGGGAAGAAACTTATGCTTTATGGCCTGGTAACTGTGGACTTCTACCCCAAATAAATACCCTTTATAAAAGCCAACCATTTTCTGGTATTTTGCATCAGCACCCACTTTGGCTGACTAATACAGGAGGATATGCAGATAAGAAAATACAGAAATTGTTATTCTGTCCCCATTCAGTTGTCTTGATTGCATGCAACAGGAATGAATTCTGACTACTTTACACTCAGAAAGAACTTAATGAAGGATGTACTAAAGTTCATAGAATCAACAGATGGCAGAGAATGAGGCTAGGAAAATGGGCAGGAACCAAGAGAGGCCACATAGTAAAACACATCCAAGGTCTTTTGGTAAGAAGGTCCAGCGAGGATACCACCACTAATCTGCAACCAGAACAGTCACCAGACAGCTGATGCCACCACAAGTGACTCTTGATTCTGCTGCTATTAATTGTGAATTTCTAAATTATTCTTTACTCTGGATAACTCCCGCAGGATTTTAAAAAAAAAAAAAAAAAAAGATAAAAAAGAAACTTTGGTGTAATAGTAGATTCTGGGAAAAATGGTGCCCTGGATGCTTGGGGGGTATGGAGAGAAAGAGCCTCTCCACTCCTTTCCCAACCACCTTCAGTTTCTGAAATTTGAGGTGCTCCTATACACATACAATAGAGAATATCTTCTAAATACAAGGGAGATTTGAATGCTGGGTAGACACAATTTTTTAAACTCCACCAAGTTCTCCCCCAAATAAAAACTTCACAGTCTCAAGACTTCAGCAAGTGTTCACAATATTTAGTTTGCTAAGAAATGTGAATTTTATACCTATTTAAGCAATCCTTTCTTTTTAAGAACACACATGGAGTTTAAATTATTTGATGTTAGATTTTAGTATTGGGTGCATTCTATGCAGAGATTCTGTAGGGATTTCCAAGATTTTTTAATTTTTCAGGAGCCACCATCATGATTCCCAATGATCTGAATAATAACACTGGGAAATCTGTCTGAATTCCCCCCCATGAGAGCAGTTTTATCTTTTCCAAGAGCTTCCTCGTTTTAAGAACTGCCCTATGGAACATGTCTATGGGAAAGCTGGAAAACACTAAGATCTGAGCAAAGCAAGTTTTTCTGAAATGCCCCTAACGAATCAATTCACTGACAGCAGACTGCTGAAGTTATCATGGAGACTAAAGTGCATAAAACAAAGAGAAAGTCCCTGAAGACTGGCTAGTGATACTCAATAATTCATATATAAATATATGGTGCAGCAAACAGGGTAAGATTAGAAATTATCGAGAACCTACTATGTGTGTAAACTTGTGTAAATAATTTTACATTTATAATTTTAAATCAACAAAAGTATATGTACCTCATCTTTTAAATTTCTAGCAATTTACTTCACCTCTTTTAAAGCCTCACTTTACTCACCAGCAAAATTGGAGCAAATAATGTTGCCCCAATTATCACACTGGATTGTTGTAAAAATCAAACAAATGACTGAAGCAATGTTTTGGAAACTAAATGCAAGGGATAATGATAATGACAGACACATTACAATGACATGTGATGGCTCAGCCCCCGTATGAGTTCTCCAAACATTCAGAGCCATGTTCTCTTCTTTGCTTTGCTGCTCCTCTGAGAATCTCAAACTGGAAGCACACTTTTAAATGAAGCTCTGCAGGTTCCAAGACACAGATGTACTCTGTGCAAGATAAATTGTAGCTTGTTCCTAAAAGTACACTGGAAGCTCCAAGGGAGAAGAGTTATCAAAGAGAGGACATCAAGATGTCACTCATTCTTACCATCTGCACCTGGTGATTGAGAAAATGGTTTTCTTTAATCCAACTTGATATTTGAAAAGAAAATGACAAAGTGAGGTCCCTTCTCTTCATCATTTACATTACACCACAGGACTACAAATTTGATCTAAAATATTTTCATTTATGACAATTGGTGGAATATGCCCATAGATCATGGAAATAGTCTCCTTTATTCCTAGGAAAGCCCAGTTATGGATGTAGAATTCCCACGTGGTAATGATAAATGTGTTGGAATTCAGGGATAGTGTACACAGATGTAACTTTATACACTATGTTTTAGAATTTCAGTATTTTTTAAACCATCCTAGTCAAAGCCACTAGCATCTTTCATTTAGACTACAGCAAAGGCTCCTAACCAGTCTCCCTGCTTCTATTTTCCACCCCCCGCCTCCTTTTCAATCTAGTCTTCAAAAGGTAACCAGAGCCATTATTTAGTGGGTGGACATGTGTGTGTGTATTAGATCAGGTCAGTCCCTTGCTCAAAAGTCTACAATTGTTTCCCATCATGTTAAGAACAAGATCCAACATCTTTACCAACATCTCTGAAGTGGCCCTTGACCATCTTTCCAATAGCATTTTCTAGACTTCTTCCCAGAACCCCCATAACTCACACTGCCTGAACACACTTGCCTCCTTGGTCCGTGAGCACACTACAGACACACCTGTCTTGAGGGCTTTGCTTTTGCTGTTCCTTTGGCCTGAATGTTGCTCCTGGGTATTGCATAGCTCAGCTCTGCCCTTCACTCAGGTCCTTCCTTCAATATCACAGTCTCATATGTGTTCCCTGAACACTTTATTGAAAATAACCCCCTTGGTTACCCTTCCTCTTTACAGTGCCCTACTTTCCTTCATCTCACTTATCCCCACCTGAAAATATATCATATATTGGTTTATCTGTTTACCATCCACCTGTTCCATCAATACATAAGCTACAGGATCCTGGAGACTTTATCTTTTGTGTGCCAGGCATTATTCTGGGCACTGAATGCAATGAATAATATAGACAGTCAGTAGGTATTTTGAACAAGAGAGGTGCAAACATTCCAGATTGGAAAAAAAAAGGCCTAGAAAAAGCATATGAGAAAATGTTCAATATCACTAGGTATTAGGAAACACAAATCAAAACTACAGTGAGGTAGATGGTTTCTCCATGTGGCAGGGCTGTAACTACTGGCAGCTGTCTGTGAAACAGTAGTAGAGCAGGAGCAGCTTGGAGTTTCAATTTTCATTTTATAAAGAACAGCATTTTTTAATGTTTCAGCAGTCAAGTTATAACTGGCACTTACTTCCTGTTCTTCTAGAACACTGAAAATCTCCCCCAGCACTTTACCAGGGGAATCCTGACAGTGTTAAAGAAGTGGGAGAACCCACTGTTGGGAGTGGAGTCTCACCCAGACTCCACACAGCAGCACTGAGGTTAGGCACAGAGTCGACCATCCTCCCGCTGAAGTGGGAAACAAAGTTGCTTCTGGAGCTGAAGCTGACCAAGAGGAAAGAGTCCATTCCAGACCTAAAGTTGGATCACCTCCTGAAGCCCTTATTCAGTATTGGCATCCCTGTGTCGAGGACAGTGAGGACCTTAAAGACCACTTGGCAGAAAGTAAAAAGATGGAAAATTACCTGGGAGAATCCAGGCATGAAGGAGGAAAACCTGAAATTGGAGAAAACACAGAAGCTGCAGACAAAATAGAGAAATATAATGTTCCGATGAATAGGCTTAAGATGATGTTTGAGAAAGATGAATCAGCTAAACAAAGATTCTTCGGCCTCAGAGCCAAAGTGCAGGTGGAAAGAGGATCTCTGAAAACAGTTTTTCGCTGGATGACTTGGAAATAGGCCCAGATCATTTGTCATCTTCTGCATTCAACTCTGATAAAAGTGAGAGTAGATGAAACCTGGAGCTTCCACGCCTGTCAGAAACCTCTATTAAGGATCAAATGGCCAAGTATCAGGCAGCTGTGTCCAAACAGAGCCATTCAGCCAGCTTTACAAGTGAATTGAGACCCAGTGGTGGTGAAATTAAAACTCATAAATTGGAACAAAAGGAAAATGTGCCCCCAAGTCCTGAGGTCTGCATTTTCCATCAGAATGGAGAAAAGGGTTCTGCAACTGAGACTAGCTTGGCGTTCCATTCCAGCCCTGCTGAAGATGACTCCCGTAACTCTCAGGTTAAGAGTGAGGTCCAGCAGCCTGTCCATCACAAGCAGCTAAGACCAAGTGCCAGAGCCTCCAGACTTTCTGAAAATTCTCTACCCAAAGCAGTGAAGAGGTTTCAGGCACCTGCAAAAGAAACTGGTGTGGAATGTCAGTAGACAGTCTACCCAGTGGAGCATCTTTTGGCCAATCAGCAGGTGTTTCACATCAGCTATTTCCGTTGCTTCTATTGCAACAACAAACTTAGTCTAGGAACATATGCATCTTTACATGGGAGAATCTATTGAGAGCTCACTTCAATCAACTCTTTTAATCTGAAGGCAACCATGATGAAAGCTTTGGACAAATCATACAAGGATCCGTGAGTAAGCAAAAATGAAAATGAAGAGACTTTGGAGAGACCAGCCCAGCTTTCAAATGCAGGCGAGTCCCCCTCACAGCTCAGAGGTGGAAGATGACCGCACTGCTAAGGTGGGTGTGCTGGCTGCAAGTACGAAAGCCAAGGTCTCCTCTCAGCGAGAAAAAGAAGACAAGCCTGCTGAAACCAAGAAGCTGAGGATTGCCTGGCCACCTCCAACTGAACTTCATAGTTCAGGAAGTGCCTTGGAGGAAGGGATCAAAGTGTCTAAGCCCAAATGGCCTCCTGAGGATGAAATCAGCAAGCCTGAAGCCCCTGAGGATGTAGATCTGCTTCTGAAGAAGCTAAGACAGTCTTCTTCACTGAAGGAAAGAAGCTGCCCATTCACTGTAGCAGCTTCATTTCCAACCACTTCTGTCAAGAGCCCAAAAGGCTTGGCCCCACCTATCAGGAAAGGCTGGAGCATGTCACAGCAAGATGGGGAGTTTGTAGGAGAAATAGCAGCAGAAAGGAAACAAATGGAAAATGCCAAGACCCCAGAGAAGAGTGGGAATGTGGGAAAAACAACCTGGCAAAACAAGGACTCTAAAGGAGAGGCAGGGAGGAAAAGCAAGGAAGTTCATAGTTTTGAGATGGGGAGTGAGAATCTTGTAGAAAATGGCACAAACTTAGAGGAAGATGATGGAAACCTCATCAAACAGCTAGAACCCAAGTCTCCAAATTGGTCCAGCTTTGCAGATAAGACCGCCCCTAAAGAATTCACTACTCAGAATCAGAAATTCCAGGATACGGGATTCTGGAAGGGAGTAGTGGTTCAAGAGCTGTCTGTGGAAGAAGAGATAAAGAGAAATGGGTATTACGATGAAGATGAGGGTGAGGAATGACAAACTGCAATGGTGCTTGGCCTTAAATGAGTGTTAGTGAATTGCTGCCCTTTATCAAAGTGATGCACATAAACAGGTATCTTAGTGTGAACTGTAATTTATGTGGAAATAACTTTGGAAGAGTTCCAGCTTCAAAAAAAATCCCATACTGCAGCTTAAACAAACCAATTCTAAATGCTAGAGACAGTATTACTTAAACCTTCCATTTGAACAGAGATGATATGCATAAAGTGCTCTAAGGTGCTTTAAAAAACGGGGCATATGGTCCAAGTGATAAGAGTCGGGATCCCCGCAAGGCAACGTAAAAGCAGATAAATGTTAAGTAGTACACTGTCACACTACAAATACTATTTAGGGAACATGCAGAAGGGATTTAGGGTCCTAAGCATTACGACTCAATGCGCTTTAGTATAAAGGGCACAGTTTGTGTATTTTTTTAATGAATACCGATTTAATTGTTTATTATTCATCAGCTAAGAGATAAAATATTTAGTCTTTTTTAAAGTTTTAGGTTTTCTTACTCTGACACATAGGGGGAATTTATTGCTTTGCATCCTGCTCTCTCAACCACATCCTGAACTGGATTATTGGGTATAGGACAGCCATCTTTGCAGAGCACCTGTTGAGGGAATTGAAGAACCAACCCGCATGCTTTGGTGTTCGGAGATCTCCTCACAGCCTTCCAGATAAGCTGTGGTATTTGCCGATGAGTCTGACCACACCCTCAGTGATTGCTTTCTTCTCTGGTGGTAGCCATGCTTCTCATAGTTTACTGAAAGCTACAATATTTTGCAAGACCTTTGGGATCACTGTTCACTATGCTCCATGTTCAAGCAAAGTGAGGAGTTTAAGAGAACTGCCTTAAATCACTTGTGCTCAGACCCCCAAACTGTGTACTCCATTTCTGATGTCCCTTTCCTGAGGGACCAGTTTTTTAATACTTATCAGCTCTGAAATGTATTGATTTTTATGGCAGACAGTATTTCCACAGTGAAATTAAACCAACTATAGGCCTTTTTCTTGGGATGGCTTTGGAACATTTATAAACTTGAGTAAATTTATTATACATAATTGGTATTCCAAATCATATGTGTGGTGGGGAAAGATGTTTTAAGCTATAGGCTTTTCTTTGTACTGCATTTATAGAGATTTTGCTCTAATATTTTTTAGGGATGTAAAATATTCTGCTTTCTTACAGTCTTGTTTAGTCTGAAACATTGTTATTCAATAAAGCTTTTAATTTACATTTGAAAAAAAAACTACAATGAGATATTATCTCACACCTCATAGAATGACCATTATTTAAAAAACAAAACAGCAAACAACAAGTGCTGGAGAGGATGTGGAGAAACAGGAGCACTCCTTCACTGCTGGTGGGAATGTAGAATGGTGCAGCCTCTGTGGAAGACAGCTTGGCAGTTCCACAGGAAGCTAAATATAGAACTGCCATATGATCCAGCAATCTCTCTACTAGGAATATATTGAGACGAACTGAAAACAGTTTCATGAACAGACATTTACACACCATTGCTCATAGCAGCATTATTCACAATTGCCTAAAGATGGAACCAACCCAAGTGTCCATCAACTGATGAATGGAAAAACAAAATGTGGTGTATGCATACTATGGAATACTATGCTGCTGAAAAAGGAAATGAAACTGGGACACATATGATAACATGGATGAACCTTGAGGACATTATGCTGAGTGAAATAAGCCAGGCACAAAAGGACAAATATTGTATGGTCTCACTAATATGAACTAAATACAAAGAATAAACACATGGAGTTAAAACCTAGACTAAAGGTTACTAGGAGATAGGATGAGGACTGAGAAGGGATACTGATGCTTAATGTATATAGAATTTTCTAATAGCTTGACTGTAAAAGTGTGGAAATAGAGTTGATGGTAACACATTATAGTGAATATAACTAAAATGGCTGGTTTATAAATGTGATTGTGGCTGAAAGGGGTAGTCTAGGGATGTGAACATCAATTGAAAGAAAGCTAGAGATTAATCTATGTACTAAATATCATAGTGAAGCCAGAATTAGATGAGGATTGTGGTTAATAATAAAAATACAAGAATGTTCTTCTAGGAACTAGAACAAATGTACGTCACTATTACAAGGGGGTAAGGATATAGTGATGCATAGAGAAATACAATCAATGAAACTTATGGACAAGAGTTAACAGCAATATTGTAATATTCTTGCATCAATGTCAAAGAAGGTACTATATCAACATCAAGGATCAATAATAAGGAGGTATTTTTTCTTTTGGACTAAGGAAAATGTTCAAAGGTTTACTGGGGCGATGACTGCACAACTCTGTGATGAAAGTGAGAGCCACTAATTGCACACTTTGGACAGAGTGTACAAGGCATGGCACTGTATAACACAGTGAACCATGTGGTGGAGGATAGACTGTGGTTAACAGTACAAATATGAGAGTGTTCTCTCATGAACCTTAACAAATGTGCAATACTTATACGTAGCGTTAATATTAGGGGTTGTATGGAAAAAATATACCAAGTGTATGCTATGGATCATTGCTAGTGGTAATAGTCTGATCATGTTCTTTCATAATATGTAAAAATTTTCCATAAGAGCATAAGGTGTTGGAGAAGGGGTTTGTATGGGAATTCTGCACATTATGCATGATTGTTTTGTAAGCTCAAAACTTCTCTAATAAAAAATAATGAAAATAATTTTTTAAAGGCCTGAATGCACATACCCATATATCCTCTGACTCTCAATCTCAGTTTCCTCCAGTACAGGCTCTCAGGAAACCATATTCCTTTTTTTTCAAAGAACTTGGTCTATACGTCTTTACGAATGTATTAGTAAAGGAGGAATGCCCAGCCCCAATAAAGCTACAAAGTCCAGGAGTACAGAAATCACATCTCTTTTTTGTTTATATTTGTTTCTGCATTTCCTCACACTAAGTATCACATTCAACAAGAATTTGCTGATGGAAAGAATGTGTGCGCTGATGAATGCGTGTCTGGCAATTAGTCATGGCCAACAGCTGAACCTTTACCCTCTACTATTTGACAAGGCAAAAGCTTTCCCATGAAACAATTCCTGTTACTTAAAACAGTCATTTATTTTTGTCATGCAGTTTCTTTTGGAATCCAGGTGGCCAGGTAGCATAATACTGAGGAAGAGCAAGGAGGGCATTTAGACAGACCTGTATTTGAAAACTGACTCCCTCACTTAATAATTTATACATACAACTCTCAGCGTTATCATATATAAAATGAATATACCAGTACCATGTTTTACAGTTATACAATCAAAATGAATCCATCTATGTATAATCTGAATAAAACCCATGGCCCCTGCAGCCCAGTCTCTGTGCTGTTAAACCATAAAATTAAACTCAGGAACTATAAAGAATATCCATTATTTATATGCATCTCAAAAAATATTACACTCATCTCTCAAACCCCACCACCGCCACTTCCTATTCTCAAAACTTCGTGGCCACTCCAGGCCCTCTCATTGGACTTTCTCAAACTCCCAGATCCCTGTGACCCTTCTCTTTGTCCTTTCCCTTATCTTTTTTTTACCCTCTTTATTTAGACTTTGTATTGTGCTCTCTCCACTTCCTTTTTCTTCTCCAGGCTCTCTCACTCTCCCACTCTCAATCCTACTTTACAACTAGGATCCAACTATCAAAAACAAAACAAGCAAAAAACTCATTTAGTTTGCAGGAGTGGGGCAGAGTAACACTAAAACTGTTTTAAATCATATCCCTATTATAAGGATATATACAATTCTATATGTGACACACAAGCTGAGGACCAGGGAAGAAAAGTACCTGTGTAGGTCACTCAGCTAACAAACTTTGGAACTAAGATTGAAACCTAAGTTTGATTCTGAGGATGCACTGAAACTTACTGGGAAACTCTGAAACCCCAAATCTGCCTAAAAAGTAGGGTAATTTTGGGACAATATCCCAATCAATGGAGCAGGAGGAGAAGAAACTTGAGTTGCTTAGACTCTTTATGCCCCTTTTTGGAGGCATCTAAGAAAAGGAACATGAAACACATTCACATATGTGTTTATATTTATTCCTTTCAACCAGTGGCCTCCAGAAAGAGAACTCAGTGGGAGTGTTTGATTTAGCTGCAATCAGCTTGTTTCCATGTTAGCTCTGTATAAAAAGGGCAAGCTATGTCTATCGGCTCCAGCCCATTGCGTGGTGCACCAATTCGGTGAGGTTTATTATCTGTCTCTAATAGCAGTGGGCCCCAGAAATGGCACAGAGCAATTTTCTGCTTCCATTTCCACAGCACTTGAGAAAAAATCTGGGGGCGATTTTTTAGTCTGCAGCAATATTTCTTAATGCTTTTATCTCTTAAAATTGCAACTTAATTCTCTCCCTGACTCACATTCAAAGCTTAAGGCAGAGTCCAACATTTGGTAGCTCAGTTCCAACCAGGAGGAAACGAAAGGGGTCAGGGCGCTGAGCAAGGAGCTCAGGGCAAAGGAACCTGGAAAGTGAATCAGCTCACTCATGAGCAATTTCTGGCTGAAAAACAGAACCAGGCTTCTCTGTCCTTTTAACCGATGCAAATTTGTCTGCAAAATTATTTTCTTGACTAGTAATGTGTCCAGTACCTCTGTGTGGCATTTTCTTCTATTTTGTCCTTGTCATAAATGTTAACAGTTTTACCCATTTATTTAAAGTTAGAAATTTATATACTGACAGTATAACAATAAATTTATTCAAGCTCTCAATATTTGGAGATAAGTGGTAATTTTTCAATGTTGGCATTGTCATTTAATTGACATAAAATGGCACATAATATTTATTTAACTAGCTACCTTAAAGTAGTATAACATAAGCATCTTCCAAAGTCCATTAATTTTCTTTTTATTGCATATTTTATGGCTGCAAAATATGGTAGTTTATGTAGCCAACCAACTGTATTTTTCATATTTTGTTTCCAAATCTATCATTCTTAAACATGACGCTCTGAACAATACCCTTGTAGCTTAATATTAAGAAGCCATTGAATAACTCATATACATGTTTTCCTTTCTTTCATGATGGTGGAGGTCCAATAGTCACCTTCTGATTGGCAGTCAGAATTGACACCAGTACTTGGAGACCCACTTGACGTTCCAAACTGAATCAACCATTTCCTTATCATTCGGCCCTGATGTGAATCCAAATGTCCCAAAGATGCTTGATTCCGTGGAGCCAAGTGGATGCTGCCTTCCTAATTTCTGTCAATTACGTGGTTCTAGGTACAACGTGGAGGTGGGTGGCTTGGGAACAAGGGGTTGCTGAGTAAGTTCGCTTAAGAAGAAAGTCAGTTTTCTATAATGACTCATCTCTGAGGCCACACATTTTGGGGCAGCATGTCAAGGAAAGGAGAGACATGGAACATGAGGGTACTGAGAGGGAGTTGGAATAAGAAAAAAAAATCAAGAAAAGGGAGATAAATTAGAAGGGAGAGGGTGGAAACAACTCTTTCCACATGCTTCCTCTCTTGTCAACATAGGATTGGGGTCTGTCTTAGTTTCCCAGGGCTGCCCAAGCAAGATACCAAAACGGGATGGCTTCAAACAACAGAAATTTATTGCCTCACAGTTCCAAAGGCTAAAAATCCTAAATCAAGATGTCGGCAGGGACTCCCTCCATTGGAAACTTGCAGGAAAGAACCCTTCCTTGCCTCTTCCGGTTTTCTGGTGTTCATTGACAGTCCTTGGTTTCCTTGGCTAGAAGTTGTATCTGCCTCCATCTTCATGTGGCCTTAGCCCCTGTGTCTTGTCTCCCCTATTTATAAGGACACTGGTCATATTTGAGTAGGGCCTAACCAAATCTAGTTTGGCCTCATAACTAATCACATCTTCACAGACTTTATATGCAAATAAAGCTACATTCATGGAACCAAGGGTTAGGGGGGACACAAGTCAACCCTTATCAAGGTCCTGACAATACTTCTGTGAGACTCTTACACACCATATAATTCAAAACCTTCCTAGTGTAGATAAGAAAATGATGGACTAAAGAGAAATTACATAGATTTTAATGTCAGCTTTCCCAAATCCCCACCTCGTTCTCTTCTCGCTGTATATTAATACCTTTTACCAAAATTTTTAAAGTAGCATTTATGAAGACCTTATTAACACTGAGCAAAACCACTTGGCATATATTATTCTATTCAATACTACAACGTTTGTTGTAAGCGCCACTAGCACCATTCTTACTTCATAGTTAAAGAAACAGGCTGAGAAATATCAGGCACCATCCCCAAGCTGACTGATTTGGGAGCTGGATTTGAATCCAAGCAATCTGTCCATCAAATACTTTCTCACATACTGTGCTATAAGCCCTACCTTCCCATCTACTATGCTAAGAGCAAAACCACGGATGTTCCTATCCCAATACAATAAATAATGCTATCGCTTTCTGGGAGTTATATCTTAAAAACAATCTCAGTGTTGAGGATTATGGGAAGTTGGTGAAGTAGGGAGCTCCAGGAGTGAGTCCTTCCAACAGAACAACAATTAAACAGACAGGAACTGTCTGAAACAACTATTTTGAAACTCCAGTGGCAGAAGAATGCTATACAGCATCCAGGGATGAGCAGGAGGAAAAAGCTGATAAATCACAGTAAAGAACAGTATATTGCTTTCTCTGTGCGGTGGTTAATAGTGCCCATGCCTCACTCTCATTACAGGCCACCATGGGGTCCAGCCCCTGGCTAGCTCACTGGTGGCAGAAAGGGACGTAAAAATTCTCTTCCCCAGTGGTGGGCACAGCCAATCACAAATCACAGCTTTTGATTAGCGACTTTGGATCATGGGGGTCCCAGTTCCTATGGCAACCATGTTTCAAACCGACCAGGACGGGGCGGTGGTGGTGGAGACTTAAGAATGCTGTGCTTCCTCAGGGCTGCAGGGGACAGTTAGTTGAAGGGCTGCGTTTCTTGGGAAGGCCAGAGAGGCTCAGCTTTGGGGAGCTATGCAAGAAGCTCTTGGTGCCATTACTGATTCCCTCCTTGGGGCACAATGGAACTAGTCTGCACCCCATTATGGGTCCCTGGAAAAGTCCTCTCCAACATGCCCCTCCTTCAAAAATTATCCCTCCAGGCAAAAGAGCTTGAGATAACGAAAGGAATGTAAGAACCTATAGAGGCTGAAAGTCTGGGACAAAGGCTTGCCAGCTTCAAACACGCCGGAGAGGGAGGTCTGTCTTCTGGGAAATGGAGGGGCAACCAAACTCTTTCAAATATGGGAACTCCAAAACAACTAACAAACAAAAGCCCAGGACAAGACAGAGGCCAAAAAAGACAGGGAAAAACCTGGATAACACATTCACCTCAGCAAGACCTTCCTGATAGGGGGACTGAAACTCAAGAAAATCTCTGTCTTATCACCAACTGGTTACAAAAATCAAGAAAGATACATGCCAGGGAATAATTCCCGGAGTTAACATTATAAAATATTAAAATGTATAGTGTGCAACAGAAGAGTACCAAAAAAAGAAACAGGAAATAATGGCCCATCCAAAGGAAAAGGATAAAAATTCAGAAAACAACAACAAAGACCAGAATGTGGACATACCAAACAAAGACTTTTAAAAATGATATTAAAAATTCTTAAGGAGATTAAGGAAAATACAGAGAAAAAACTAAAGAATATCAGAAAAACAATGAATAAGCAATGTGAGAATCTTAGTAAAAAGATAGAAAATTTTAAAAGGAACCAAATAGAACTACTAGAGTTGAAGACCATAATAACTGAAATGAAAAACACCAAGGAGGGTTTCAAGAGCAGATTGAAGCTGGCAGAAGAAAGAATCAGTGAACTCGAAGACAACACACAAAATGTCAGGCTGAAGAGCAGAAAGGAAAAAGAATTATAAAAAGTGAAAATATCCTATGACACCTCTGGGACACCATCAAACATACCAATATATGCATTATGTGAGAAGAAGAAAGAGAGAAAGAGGCAGAAGGAATATTCAAAGAAATAATGACAGAGAACTTCCCAAACTAAACAAAAGACATGAATATGCACACCCAAGAAGACCAGAGAACACTAAACAGGATAAACATGAAGAAAAATATATCCCATTACATACTGATTACACTATCAAATGCAAAGGACAAGGAAAGGGTTCTGAAAACAAGAGAAAAACAACATGTTATGTACAAGGGAGTCCCAATTAGATGGAGTACCAATTTCTCATCAAAAACCAAGGAGGAAAAAGGCAGTGGATTGAAATACTTAAAGCACTGAAAGAAAACAATTGCCAACCAAAAATTCTATATCTGGCAAGACTTTCTTATAAAAATGAGGGAGATATTAAGACATTCCCGATAAACAAATGCTGAGGGAGTTCATCACCACTAGACCTGTCCTACAAGCACTGCTAAATTTAGGAAGTTCTTCAGACTGAAAGAAAAGGACACCAGGCAGTGGTTCAAAGAGGCATAAAGAAATAAAGACCTGCAGTAAAGGTAACCATTTGGGTAATTATAAATATTAGTATTATTGTAGTATATTGTTTGGTATGTAACTCCACTTCTTACTTCCCACAGGTGCTAAAATACAAATGCATAAAAAGTAATCATATATCTATGGTTTTGGATACACAATATACAAAGATATAAATGGTAACAAGTATCAAAAAAAGTTGGGGGACAAAGGGGTATAGGAAAATTATATGTGTATGCTATTGAAGTTAAGTTGATATTAAACCAAATATTATTGTTATATATTTAGGATGTTAAATTTTAACCCCATGGTAACCACAAGGAAAATAGATGAAAAATATATCCAGATAGAAAAGAGAAGGCATAGTGTTGTGCCACATTGAGTACAATATGGTACAACACAAAAAAATCAAATAAAAATAAAAGTAGGCAGTAATGGAAGAATTGAGAGACAAAAAAGGTGTAAGACTTACAAAGGCTAAAATGATTTGGCTTGAACAATGGGAATTTATTAGCTTACAGTTTTTGGTTTTTGTTTTGCTTTGTTGTTTTTGCAATATGATCCTGTTTTTTAAAAAACAAAGAAAAAACATCTAGAGAAATAGATACACCCAGATAAAAGTCTGGAAGGACACAAACGCATTGTGAACATTCGTGTTCTCTAGAGGGCAATGGGAAAAGAGGGGATTTGGGGTCTTTTCTGATGTATTTTCCAAGATTCCACATTGAAAGATGGCATTACTCTCTTGGCCTTAAAGAATAAATAAGCAAGGAGAGGAGGGTTCGTTGGTCCAGTGAAGGAGATTTGTCCCATGGGCTGACATTCTTTGGGAGGCAGGGACTTTGGGAAGGCTCCCACAGGACAGGGAATCCCTCTAAACCCCCTGGGCAATTGCTTCAGTGCCTACAAGGATGGGAAGCTCACTCTCCCTTCCCAGGACTACTGCCCACCATGCTCAGATTGCTGGGAACCTCCTCCTGCCATGGCAGGGAGTTGGCGAAAAGGGGAAAGGCAGAGAGCTCCCCAGGCCCAAGCTGTTCCCCTTGCTCCTTCTTCCCAGAATGAGAACTCTAGGAATAGATCTCAAACCTTGGGGACAGGTAAGGGAACAGATCCCTACCCCACACACACACCCCGCGACTAACCTAACATCCCTGCTCCCATCTTCTTGATGGCCATAATGGTCCAAGCAGACATCAGGCATCCCATCCAAAGCTGGTTCTCAGGCTCCATTGGTCATACATGGACTGGAGAGACACTGGACACCACCCCACAACCCATGCCCCTATCCATGAAAGGCTCCAGCCCAAAGGCTTCTCTAGACCATGTCTCAAATATGGAGCTTGTGAGTCCTGGGGAGGGAGCCACACCCCAGCCCTGTGGAGTCAGCAGATGTAACTCCCTCTGCTGCCTTCCCCTGCACATCATCTGGAGTTTGCCACCCCCATATCTCTGAACCAGAACTGGTGAGAAGCTAAGCTTGGGGTCATCAGTTTCCCCACCTGGCCTTCACCCTGGTCTTGGTGTGTGGAGCTGGATGCCAGGCCCTGGCCTAGGGACTGGAATGGGAAAGGATTTCAGGATGAGGGTAGACAGACAAAGAGCTGGGCTGGGACCTGAGAAGCCCACCCCATGGCTCTCAGTGAGGGTGGCCAGAGTCCCTCTGTAGGGGAATATCTCCCTTGGATGGGGGTAGCAGCACCAGGCCCTGATAGAGACTCAGGTAGAGCCCAGTGTCCAAAGGAGGAAAGTTCAAGAAGGGACCAGAGGGATGGCACAGAGGGGCACAGGTCCAGACCAATACTGATTTGCTGGACAACCTTGAGATGTCCCTTTCTCCACCTGGGCCTTAGTTTTCCCCATCTGCAAAACAGGAGCTAAATGCAAAGTCCCACACGAGAAAGTTGCAGGAGAGGCTGGTCTCTGGAAGAAAAGGCTGTTTGGGAAACCTGAGCAGTCAACATCTGGCAGGGCCAGAAGCTGCCCTCGCAGAGCAGAGGGATGTCTGCTCTTTTCTGAGTTGCTGCTGCAACCAGATGCCAGAAGTCCAAGGGGTGGCCAGGGCACAGCTGTCAAGGGTGGAGCAACACAGGGGTGTGTGTCAGGCTGGCCTGGGTGCCCCGGGGGTTCAGGAAGCTTGGGGGGACGGGCGGGAAGATACCTCTGCCTGGCACGGCCATGTGTGACAAAGGCAAGAACATCGTCTTCGTGTGTGACAATGAGCTGTGTAGCTTAAGGCCAAGAAAATGTGCAGATCAAGGCATCATCAAAGCATGCTTTCCTCCCAAAGACCAATTCCAGGCGATCCTTGGTTCCACTATCACATGGCAAGGCACATGGTGGTGTCTGCTGGTCTTTCTCTTCTCTTCCAGGTTTCACTGATTTCAGCTTCCTGTTTCCAAGGCTTTCTCTCACTTTGTCTGAATTTCATTGTCTCATAAAGGCCTCCAGGAATAGGATTAAGAACCATCCTGAATGAGGTGGGTCACACCTTAACTGAAGTAACCTCATCAAAGGTTCTACTTACAATAGGTTTAAACCCACAGGAATGGATTAGATTTAAGAACATGTTTTGCTAGATTTACATACAGCTTCAAACCACCACACCAATGTTCAAATAGCATTATTCACAATCGCCAAAAGAGGGAAGCAACTCAATTATCCACCGACCAATGAATGGAAAAATAAGATGTGCTATATACATACAATGGAATATTATTCAGCCATAAAAAAGGAAAGAAGTCCTGATACATGCGACAACGTGGATCAACCTTGAAAACATTATGTTGAGTGAAATAAGCCAGGCACAAAAGGACAAATTGTATGAGCTCACCGATTTGAAATAATTAGAATAAGCAAACTTATAGAGTCAATCTAGAATAAAGGTTACCAGGGGAAGAAGTGAGAATAGGAAATTGGATGTTGGAGCTTGAAATATGCAGGGCTCCTATTCAAAATGATAGGAGTGTTTTGGTGATGGACGGTGGTGACGGTGGCACAGCATTGTGAGTGTGATTAACAGCACTGAAATACATGTCTGAAAGTGACTAGAAGGGGAGATGTTAGACTGTATATATGGTAATAGAATAAAATTTTTTAAAAATCTATGGAAGCACACTACACAGTGAACCCTAAATTAAACCATAGGCTATGGTTAATAGTACTGCTATAAAAATGTGCTGTCATCAATTGTAACAAATATACCACACCAATGCAAGGTGCTAATAATAGGGTCACATATGGGAATCCTAAATTTTATGCATGACTGTTTTGCAAACCTACAACTTCTCTAATATAGGAAAAAAGATGCTATTGATGTTACTTGGCAATAGCACACATTATTTAAACCAAATTGAAGCCTGGGGGAAGAGGAAATATAAAAATCAGATCATCTCTTTTATTTTAACCTGGTTTAGCAACATTCCATCATGATTTCATCTGAAAATCTCTTTGCAGGATTGTCTACACCATATAAGGGTTTTTGAGATGAGTTGTGTTATAACCAGAGATGAACTATTTAAAATGTAGTGATGTTTACATTGAATCTGAATTAGAAAAGGCTGTGAGATCTGATGGCATTACACAGTTTGCATTGCCTTTAAAGAAATTATGAGTCATGATATGCTTTACATTCTCCATAATATAAAGTTCCAAAACAGTAAAAAAGAAAAAAAAATCCAAGAAGAGAGCTTTACAGAAGACACAAACCTTTCTAAAATAAAAGTAATTTTAAGGGAAATGGAAAATCTCCTGTTGTATATCATAAGTAGTTTAGTGTATGAAGAAAATTTTGATTTTGGCAGGAAAAACGGGGCTCATGAGGTACCCACAACTCAAGAGCACCCAAAGACAGACAAGAGCAAAAAAAAGAGACAAAGCAATCCCAGGAATTAATCAACAAAAATATAGATCTCTTATGATTTGGTGGGAAATGATCTATTTATAGCATACAAATCTGTTACCTCTTCTTGGCTATTTTACATTCCCATTTAGGAACTTTGATTTAAAAAAAAAAAAAAAAAGGCAGAAAATAGTGATTGCAAATAGTCTGATTATCTTGACAAGAACCACAAGCCAGGGAAGCGGGTGTGGCTCAGTGGATAGAGCCCCTGTTTACCATATGGGAGGCCCGGGTTCGCATCCCGAGGCCTCCTTGTGAGGGCACGCCGGCCTGAGCGGTGCGGTGGGCTGATGCAGCAACCTCACGGCAGGAAGCGGGTGTGGCGCAATGGATAGAGCACCCATTTACCATATGAGAGGCCCCGGGTTCCCTTCCTGGTGCCTCCTTGTGAGGGCAGGCCTGCTGCGCGGCACCGTGGGCTGATGCGGCAAGACCTCACAGCAAGGGGGAGATAAGCAGACACAGAGAAGACACGCAGCGAAAGGACACAGCAGCACAAGCAGCAAGGGGGG
>JAQZBX010042675.1:0-21932 GCA_029593785.1 Cabassous unicinctus
AAAAAACAATGAGCATACAACAAGCAAAAAAAAACAAGCAAAAACAATGAGCAGATAATGAGAGCAAACAACGAGCAAAAACAATAAGCAACAGATGAGGGAGTCATCTGGGTGGGTGGGGGAAGCAAAAACAACAACAACAAAAAGAAAGTTTCCTAGAAGCTGCCACTGACCCTTCTGTTTATATATCATTGTCTAGAACTTGGTTGCCTGGCCACACATTTCTTCAAGGGAGACTGATGTGGATTGGGTTGTTACATGGTGCATTGTGGAAACACAGACTCAGGCACAACAGAAACTTTCAGCAAATGTCTGCTTTATTACTTACAAAGCACAAAGGATACAAAACAGCAGGGGAAGAGTTCCTATTGCGGCTGGTCTCCTGGGGAGGCCAAGTGCTCAAGTCAGGGTCAGTGGACGGCAGCTCTGCATGTCCTACTTAGTGTGGGAAGGGAGAGCCAAATCTGTGCTGCCAAGGGTGAGGAATTTATATGACCAGGAGGGGTCTGTGCCACTGAGAGTTCCCGCCCTGATAAAGAGCTGGAGTTGCTTGTTCCCGGTTTCCGGGTTTAAGGTCTGGTTGGGTCTTTGCATTAGACCCACCATCTCACCTGGGTTGTGGAATGGAAACAGACTGAAACATCTGCATACAATAGAAAAGGATGTGAGGGTAGGCAGGGGCTGGGAGATGACTGCTGAGCCTGTGTCTGTGACTTTCCCATCTAGAGAAGGGGCCAACAAGCTATGGCCCCACGGGACATACCTGGCCCACCACCAAGTTTTGGTAAATAAAGTTTTATTGGAGTATAGCCACACCCTTGCATTTTTATGTTGTCTATGCCTGCTTTTTTGCCACAACAGCAGAGTTGAGTAGTTGCAGCCATATGGCCTGAAAAGGCCTAAAATATTTACTATCTGACAGTTTAAAGAACAAAGTTTGCTGACAAAGTTTGCACTTTACAGAAGAGGACGGTGAGGTCTTTGCCCAAGATCACATGGCTTATTAGTTAGATGGGCCGCTTGAAGTCTTGCGGCTCCACTCAGCTATCGCCTCCATGTGGTGACCTTTGGAATTAGGAGAGAGCAAGGCAGTAGAGCAACCCAAGCAAATCTCTACCTCAGAAACTAATAACTTGAAGCCACGGTCAGGTGGGTAGGAGTTTTTATAGGAAGTTGGCACTTTAGATTCCAAGACGGTAATTAGTTTAGTGTAAAATGGTTGAGAATGAGGACTGAGGTGCAAGGCTTCCTTGTTTCCAATCCCAGATTTTCCTGCCAATTTTGAGGGTTGTGATATGGGTTAAAAGTTACTTCACCTTTCTGTGCCTCAGTTTTCTCATCTGTAACATAGTACATACAGGGCAGGGGTGGCTACTGGCCCACCAGAATTCATGTTCCTCCTTTCATAAGATAGAGATACTGTTGGGAGGAGGCCCTATTCAGGAACTACATTTTCCAAAAGCGTCTTGCATCCAGTTATGACCATTTGATTAGTTTTTGCCTAAGCGATGTGAGCGGGAGAGATTTGTGCCCACCATGGGCCAGAGCATCAGGAAGATCTCTTCACACTCTCCTTCCCCTTCTGCAGACTGGATACAAAGGACTTTGAGTCCCCAGGAAATGGCAGAGCCACAAATGAAAGGTGCTCTTGGCTCCAGGTCACCATGTGGATGAAAGCTTTCATTGAACTGCAATATTGAAAGAGAGAAATTTCATCTGTGTTAAGCCTAGCTGTTTTGGAAATGCCTGGTTTCAAATATTCTATTCATTTATCCCAGGGAGAACTGGTATTATTTGTCCACTCCTTTTATTAATCCAGAAATTAAAATAGAAATCACAAAGGAGGCCTTCCCCAGGTTCTACGTGTGAGATGACCAGTGTCCCTTCGTGTCTGACTCATCGATGTGCACCAGCTCCCAGCTAAGACCCTGATCTCTGGGTCCAGCCTGACCCATGGGTGTGTGGCTGGCTCAAGGGAGAGGTGGCACTGAGCCCAGTAGCGCTCTAGGGGACTCTGTGCCAGAGGCTGATACCATCAGCCCTGGCTAGTGTCTTCCGGTGTTCAGAACTCCTACTGGATCCCAGCAGTTCTTAGGGCGGCTTCTCGTTACCAGGGTCAGCTTGCAGGGAGAGGGGCAGGAGTCACTAAGTAGTAAGTCTTCCCCTTGGCAGTCATGGTGGGACAAGGGTAGCAAGCCCCCAACCTCCAGGCACTGCAGCAGCAGCGACAACACTGGAAAATCTGGGGAGGGTTGGAGGCTTCCTGGGAATGAGGAGGGGTTCTCACCCTCTTTCCAGGGCCTTTGTTTTTCGCTTCTCCCTTTCGTAAGAAGGATTCCAAAAGGAATCCAATCAAATGTACCTAACCATCCCCACCCCCACCTCACACACAAAGTAGTAGGCAGGCTATTGCCTAGAAATAGATTGAGCAAAACAATAACAATGATATTAACGATAATAACTGCAGATAAGGTTTCTTGAGCTTTTAATGTATGTCACTGTTCTAAGCACTTTGCTCTTACTAATTCATTTATTCTTACTATCAACCTTATAAAGTAAGTCCCATAGTAGCCCCATTTCAAACAGGAGGAAATTGAATCCCGAGATCACAAATTTAGTAGACAGTGGACACAGGACCCAGAAACTCTTGTCTTTGGAAGCTCAGGAATTCGAAATTGTCATCCTTGATGCAACAGACCGGTGGTCTTGAAACACTTTTTGTCAGAGACCTCCTAAAAGAAGCTTGGAAAACAAGGTCTCTGGAGTAGATTACTTGCAAAGATGGCCAAAGAACTCCTTCCATTCCCGTACACACACTCATTTGCACCATTGACTTGCAGTGCCTCCAATCAAGAACTGGAGTCTGTTTCCTCATCCTTTGAATCTGAGCTGGCTGCGAGACGTGATCTAACAATTACAATACAGCAGAAGTGAAAATGTGGGACATTGAGTCTAGACCTCAGGAGGTCTCGTAGCTGTCTTCTGTGGTCTAAGCCCAAACACGGGAGGGGGGACATCTTAGAACATGCAGCTGCCAGATAAGGGCAGAACAACCTTCCAGCTGAGCCCAGCCCAAATTATTGACCCACAGAGTTAGGAACAAATAAAATGGTTATTGTTTTAAGCCACAAAGATTTGGGGTATGTGTGGTAGTTATGGCGGTTAATGCAGCAATTGATAACTGAGGCAGTCCCTTGGCATATATTTTTTTTCCACTTTTTTATTTTTTAAAAGATACTTCAATTACATAAATGTTACAGAGACTATACAGGGGATTCCCGTATGCCCTGCTCCCCACACTTCCCACATTTTCCCACGTTAGCAACATCTTTCATCAGTGTGGTACATTCATTGCAATTGATAAACACATTTTGGAGCATTGCCACTAAGCATGGATTATAGTTTACATTGTAGTTTACATTCTCACCCATTCAACTCTGCAGGTTATGGCCGGATATATAAAGGCCTGTATCTGTCATTGTAATGTCATTCAGATGATTCCCAAGTCCCAAAATGCCCCCCTATTACACCTGTTTTTCCCACCTCCTAATCCCAGAATATCCATTGGTCATTGCCTCCACAACAATGGTATTTCTTCCATTGCTAGAATCACAAGTAGTCTATAGTAGAATACTAGTAAGTTTATTTTAGTCCATAGTTCATTTTCCAGTCCTGAGGACTCTGGGATGGTGACGCCCACTCCACCATTAATTAAGGGGGGGCTTCGATCCTATACATCCAATAGATGGGACTCTCTTGCTTGCAGTTGTAGGCACTTTCAGTTCCTTGGTATGTTGTTTGTCCATTATCTCCTCCCCTTTAGTTGTCCTGGGTGAGTCCATTGAACTGGAGAGTAGGTGTTGCAACTCTGTTGAGATTCAGGTCTCAGCTGGCACACGGACAGCCCAAAGATTTAAGTCTCTTGAATGAACACCTACCAACTCTAGTACTAATTATAGGTTTGAATAGAAGGACAGAAGAGTCCTGCATAGGGAAACTGCTTCTGAGTCTAATTCAGTCACACTGGGGAGCATAAATACCAGATTAGGGCCCACTGGCAAGGGGTCAAATGCCTAAACTGTCTGCCCTGACTATAGTGTCTGGATGGCTCCATGTCCCTGAGGAGTTCACTATTTGGGGTCATATCTACTTTGGCTGTCAATGAGATCCTGTTGAGATGTGCATAAGCGCTACCTCTGGGATGGCCTCCTGACTCACTTTGAATTCTTTTAGCCATACAAACTCATTTGTCTTTAGCTTTCACCCTTTTGGTCAAGGTGTGTTTTGTTGTTGTTTTTTCCAGATGCATTGCCCGTTGGTACTTGGTAGTGATCCCTTGGTGCCAGGGAGGCTCATCCCCAGGAGTCATGTCCCATCCTGGGGGAAGTTATTGCTTTTATATGCTGACTTTGGCCCTTGGCATATTTTTAAGGTGATATCTATAAGTTTGTATCATAAGTTTCAAAAGCATTAAATTTCTGACATACTGAAAATATAGGTATTAGGAAATAAAACAATTTTGTCATTCTTTTAAATGTATCTAATGGAATTTAAATACAATAGCAATTTAATATCAATCACCATTCCTTTAAAAAATATATACAAGCACTTATTTAACAGAAGGTAATTTTACATCATCCTTTTTCTCATCAATTCATATTTCCATTCAACTTCTGTCACATAGGTTTGCCTAATGTAACATTTTATAGTTGAAAGTCTTTTATTAATATCACCTTGTCAAACACATCTGCATCAAAAATGTGTATAAAAATTAAAGTTTATTTTTATTTCTTATCACCCAAAGGCTATAACAGGTTAATACAATTTGTCTGGACTGGGCTATTATTTCAATTATTAATAGTACAGTACTAAGCAAAACATCATAAATGTAGTACAAATATAGAAAAATATTAAAAGTGAGAAAAGAAACCTATGGGGAAAGCATCTTTAATGAAAGAGGTCAAAGTTTTTATATCTCTCCCAATTTTCTTGTGTCCATGCATGAACATTAGTAAGTCTGTGCTCACCATCAATTCAGTTCCTACTTTTCGTTTTATGGTTGTATGTGCTGAGAAACACTGTTCACATAAATAAGTAGGTGGGAATGGAAAGAGTTTTGTTATAGCAGCATTCCTCAATTCTTTGAACTCCTTTGAAGTTATGTGTTGATCTATCATCAAAAATTATATTTAATGATCTCTCAGCTGACAATTCGATTAGGTCCTCCTTCAGTAGTGATGAAAGCACAGACTTGGAAACCACCTGATTTTTAAAAGGGTTTCTTACCCAGTCATTAGAGTCATTCATTTTTCTAGTTTCTGGGAAATATACCAAAAAGGCTTTACCAAGTCTTATCAAACAACTCTCAGTAATTATACCTGTTACTCTGCCACTGTGGCACCTTTTTTATTCTTAGAAAGAGTTGCTAAAATGGAAATATTGTTCATTTCAATGCACCTTAGCCAATACAATTTTTAAAAAATTTTATGAAAGTGTTTGTTTATTACTTTAAGTATCTTTTCACCAAGACCTTGGAGTTTCAGGTCTTGAAGTGTACTCACCAAAAACAAACAAAAAGAAAATATACACTGTGCAAGCTAATTAGTAAAGCCTATCTTCACTGCAAATTTTCATGGGCTAAATCAAACCTACTGTCAGAAAAAAATCTGATTTCATTTTTCAATTCAAATAAAAAATGCCCCATGGCAACCCTTTCTTGCCTGAATTTTAATTCCAAGACAGAAAGACAAGGTATAGAGTTTTGCTATGATTCTTTAACATTTATTTTCAAAACTCTCTGTGCTTGCGCTCAGGAAATACTCTCTCTTAGGGACCCTGCATTCTCCCCCTGGCCCTTCCTGTGCTGTCTTGTGGGGCCTTACACACTGGGGCTAGGAATGGGTGAGAGGTTTGCCTCTCTTTTGTGAATCGGGAGAAGTGGACTTGGGACATGAGAACCAGCAGACAGCCCGTCCTCAAACAGGACAGGTACATAGGAAACTGAAGCTGTGGAAATCAACTCCCTTAACTAACCATGTGCACATAACCTCCTGGAAGGTTTCCATGCACATTTGCAAACTTGTAGAGTGAATTCCAACAAGTCTTGGCACAAATGTATCTTTTAAGTCAGAGACATGCTCTATAGACTTGTGGGGAAGATGGACATATTTCCCTGTTCTAGAATCTAGAATCTAGATTTTCCGGGGGTATTATAAGAGCGCAAAGGAGAGACCTGCAAAATCAGAGAAGACTGCCTGGAAGAAGCAACTGCCAAGCTGAATCTAGGGATCTGAGTTTTTAATGAGCTTACCAGCTGATTCTTACATTCACAGAAATATGAAAACTACTGCGATGAGAGATACAAGGCCTTGAAATCAAGAGAGAACGTGGGTCTGCTGCTGCTAAAGGAGCATCCATATTTCACATGGTCCTGAATGGGGAACCTACAAGAGATTTCGAGCTACCACCAAGGAGGAGGGCAGTCTAATTCTATTTCAAGTTCCTTTTCCTCTGGGGTAAGCAGAGACGATGCCAGCCCTGTCGGTGGGGCCCACCAGAGTACAATCACTGGGCACCGAGGCCAACTGCAGCATTTATAGTCTTCACACCTGACCACCAGCTACTTAGAGTAGTGAGTAGGCTGATCACCCGAAATTCTTGTCTTTCTTCCTGAACTGATTCCAGAAACCTGGGATCTCTGAAAAAATCCAAAGCCAAACTCCAGCATCACAGAGGGCTAAGGAAATATCAAGCTATTTACTTGCCCTCCTTGCCACTGCTCTCGCTCCCTGCCCACCGGGCTGCCTGCCTAGAAGACTTGGAAATGGGACTTCAGCGGCTCCTGGAAGATGGTTTCAAAGCCCCAGACCTAGACATCGCACCCTTACCAATTAAAGCTGTCCTCAGGAATACCTTGCCAGAGCCCCCTGAGATAACGAGCCCCTGTCTTGTTAAAGCTCACACCCTCTCCTACACGAGGAGATAAGGAGATGTGTTGCTTGAGCCATATTTTTGGAAATTGCTAGTTAGTTGCAAAATGTTTCCTGAGGTAGAAAAAAAAGCACCAAGGACTGTAATTATTGGATTGTTTCATTTTTGAGTCCAAGAAGCAGATGCTCTACTTTCAAGGCTTGGGCAAGTATTATCACAAGTTAACTCCTCGGCTTGCCACCCGAGCGTCCCAGCTCCCTGACTTCCTTGAAGAGGCCCACTTAGGAGATCAGTTGAACCACTGCCTAGGAATTGGTTTGCAAGGCTCTTAAAAAAGCCACCCCATACTGTAATCTGGTGCTAATCAGATTTCAGTGTGATGTTGCCAGGAAAAATCGATATATATAATGCTAGACTAGAAAGGTTTAAGACCAAATTCTGAAGATGAAAATCACTCTACAAATTATATGCCTTTAAAAACACACACCAAAAAACTTAGTTTGGGTGAAATAGAGAAGTTGCTCCATGTTTGTTTTCCTGCTCTCCTGTGTTTTATCCAAGAACTGGAAAATTACTTCCCTTTTTCTTATGTTGTGGTGTGATGCAGGTAGAAAAAGTAGCATGTTTAAAAGGTCCAATGTGGCTGGAAGAATTTAATGAAAAATAACTGTTGAATGCATTTCCTTCCTTCTTTCATTTAAAATATATTTATTTGAGTGCCCAATATGTACTAGGCTCTGAGAGTAAAATTTTTAAAGGGCAGATTTTGATGCTGCCCCCTTGGAGTTCGTTATTTATAGGGCAGAGCTAATATTAAGCAATACACAAGTGGGAGAAGGCTGCCGTGGCATCACTTCCCTTAGTCTGGTGGACGTGTCTCTCAGGGAGGGCTTCTTGGAAGGAGAGATGCTTAATCTGAATGCTGAAGCTTTAACAAGCATTTTCCTGGCAAATGGGCAGGGGTTCAATGCAGGGGGATAAAAGGTCTGGCATTTGATGTTGGAGAGGGTTCCAGGTAGAGGGAACCACCCACAGAATGTGTGAAGGTCTGTAGGTGAGAGAATGCATGTTTGGGAAACTGCAACATAAATGACAAAAACAATGGATTCATTCATTTCGAGATACATTTTAGTGCTTATTATGTGCCAGGCCTGATGTTTCATTGGGGAATAAAACCATGAACAAGGCAGAATTGTTCTGATTATTATTAATAATAACTAACAATTATTATAGTCAACATTTAGTGAGCATTTACTATGTGCCAGGCATTTGAAGTATTTACCAGCATTGCCTCACTGCATTCATACAATTACCACATGAAGTGGGTAATCTTGTTAGCTTCATTATACAGTTGAGGAAACTAAGGCACGGGGAAGTTCAGTGAAGTGTCTAAGGTGGGTAGGGAAGCCTGAACACAGGGTGTCCGAATCCAGAACTCCCTTTTGGTTCATAATCATGGCTGGATTACATGTACGTGAAAAGTAGAGGGATCAACTCTCCTGGTTTTTCTGGGACTGGGGGTATTCTTGGGATGTGGGACTTGAACTATTAAAACCAGACAGTCTTGGGTAAACTGGGAATGGTGGTCATCAAAGCAGAAAAGGGAGCAGGGCTGCATCTCCATGGGTCTTATAAGCTATGTTAAAGAGCTGAGAATTTATACCAAAGGCAATCGAGATCCTCGCGTAAGAAGACCAGAGGTTACACTCTGAGAAGCAGTCACCTCTAAGCCTGATAGTTCTATATCTCCCACCCGCCCCTCAAAGGGACCCACAGTTATTCCTGGGAGTTCCCAAGCTTTAGCAACATCAAGGATATCTGCTATATTGTTGCTCATCTGTTCTTTCTATTATCCAAAGCTGACTCCCTAAATGCCACCAACAACCAGTCGATACGACAAAGCTGAGTTTACTGCTCACTGCAGCAAGGAAGGACGCAATCTCCGCAAAGCTTTTGGCAGCAACTCAGAAGAGTAAGGTAAGGTCAGAATTTTATTGACAACTGGAACTTTGCTTTAATTTGGTCTTTCAAAGTCAGGGCTGGATTAGGATTGGATAAGGACCGTGGTACAACAGTCAAGGATTTGGTGGAAACAGCAAGGTGAGGATTTTGAGGCCAGGGACTCAAAGACTCTTTGGATGTAAACTATTTCTTGATACTTTCCTTTGAAGAGTCAAGGGGTCTTTCCAGAATTTTTTTTTTGAGGCGTTCCTCTAATGGACAATCCAACCATTTGCCCAGGCATGAGAGTCCTGGGAAAATAAAGCTGTACTATTGAGGAGAGAGAGCTAGCAAAGTCCATTTAATGTAGACAATAAGACGAGGTTCTCCTTCTCAGTATCCAGGCTGTGTGTGTGTGTGTGTGTGTGGCGGGGAGCAGTTTTGATTCTCACTGACACCAATGTGTCTGTCCCTGAAACGCTTGGAGAATCTTTCCCACTACCAGTTCCCAAAGGAGAGCCTTAATATCCATTCGTATGTGCTGGATCAAGGTGCTCCCCAAAGCTTCCAATGCTCAAAGCCCAGTACAGGTGGAGACAGGCAGGGTTTCTGTCCCAAATCGCACCACTCTTTGTCCAACTGAGCAAGCAAAGCAGCTCTGCTTGGACTCAAACACTCAAAAGTCTCTCTTGAGCCATTTCATCAGCTTCTGCTTCTCCAACTTTCCCCAAGGAAACTGTATCAAGGTGGGGCACAGACATCACCATGCCCTCAAGCTTCGCTTTTCCCCTTTTTCAGTTCTTTCCCCTCTTCCAAACTGCTCTCACCTAACCCAGATACACAAAACCAAATCTCTTATGCATATGAGTGGAGATCTACACATATTGTTGTGTTTGTGTTGTGTGTTATTGTTTATGTGAGAGTATGGGTGGGAAAGGGTGGGGGAGCATGGGTGCAGTCGACATTAGCAGGCACCCACCAGATGTACCTTGTGGTACTGACGCTATTCATTGCTCTTGTCAGACCTCCCCACTTCTCTCTAATTCCTTCAACTCTTTCAACCCTTTTCACCTCTTGTGACAGTTTGAATTTGGTGAATCCCAAAAAAGATCATGTTTTTGAACTTATCTATTCCTGTGGGCGTGAGACCCTTGATGGCATTTGATTCAGTTAAGGACCTTAATTAGATCACTTGATTAGATCGCTTTTGATTGGACTACATCAGTGAAGTTTGACTCAGGTTGCGTTTCTGTCCACTTGCTGGGTCTTATATAAACTGAGAACACACATAGAGAAAGAGAACTGCCATTTTGACGCAGCCATGTGAGAGAGGACCCAAGGACCACTAGCAGCCAAAGCTGAAGCATGAAGCCCCCAAGTGGCTGGGTCCACAGAGCAGCTCAAAGCTGAAGAGATGAGCCATCTGCCAGATCACCCATGGCAGACCTCTGGGAGATAGTAGATTCTGGAAGGGAAGGCAGGGACCTTGGCAGAGATCGGCTGCCTTTTTGCCTTGCCACATGGCAGGATGCCAGGATCACCAGTAGCTACTTTGGTGAGAAGACATCTCTGATGATGCCTTGATTTGGACTTTTCACAGCCTTGAAGCTATAAGATTTTCCCCAAATAAATCCCTATTATAAAAACCAACACATTTCTGGTATATTGCATTGGCAGCCCTGTGGCAAACTGACACCTCTCCTCTTTCAGGAGATAAGCTATATTATCTCCCATCTCTGTTCATCTCACCCCTACACAAACATCTATTGTTCTATATTTATTTTTTTACAATCCCTTTTGGCATTTCCTTATATTCAATTTGGTTTGCAATCATGTTCTATCTTATATTGTTCTCTATAATTTTTTTCTAACATCCTATCATAAAAAATTTCAAACATACAGAAAGGTTAAAAGAGTTAAGAATTGTAATGTGAACACCAATATACCCATCATCTAGAACAGAGGTCAATAAACTTTTTCTGTAAAGGATCAGACAGTAAATTATTTTAGGCTTTGTAGAACCCAACTGCTCAACTCTGCCATAGTAGAAATGCATGCATAGGCAATATGTAAGTGCATGGACATGGTTGTGTTACAATAAAACTTTATTTACAAAGCAGGCAGGTGCTGACGCTTGACCTAGAATCTACCATTAACATACTTGCTTTATAACCTATGAAACCATCTCTCTATCCATCTCTCTATCTCATTTTTGGTGCATTTCAAATTAAGTTTCAGACATCAGTACACCTCACTTCTAAACACTTTATCTTTCACTTTTCATGTGTCATGTTTCACATGTACAATCTTTTTCTCCAAAAGGCTATAATTTCTTTACTGGCAAAAAAAAAAAAGCATTAACTTTTAAGTCCTATCCCAAAGTGGAATGTTCTCTGAAACCTCCCTTTATTTTCTGCAGTCAGAAGTAATTACTCCTTTTCACATTCATTCATTAATTCAACAAACATTTATCTACTATTTTCTGAGCACAGCCCTAAAGCGGCTTAAAAAATAAAGACAGGCACTTACTGTCTGATGAGGAAACAGAAATGTAAATAAACAAATAATAGAAGTGGGAAAAAAGAATTGCTGACTTAAAGGAAAGGACATGAACTCTGCCCTGGGGCAATCGGGACAGGCTCCTGCTGAGGTCCTTCCTGGTGGGATTACAGCCTGAGCTGGGCCTCCCTGTACCAGTATGTTTCTGTTGCCCTTGTGCTTCGCTAGTGCCATAGCCTAGAATTTGTCCTGCATCAGAGAAACTGCCCCAGGGCCGCTGTTGGGTGTAATACTTGCCTCCCACTCTTCCTCTAGCCATGCTGAAGAACTTCCATCAGGACTTTTATATCCCTCAACTTTCCCTCTAAACCAGTGCTTTGCAAATTTGAGTACACCTTAGGATCACCTGGAGGGTTTTTTAAAACACAGATTATGAAACTCCACCCCAGATATTCCATCTCTGTAAGTATGAGGTGGAGCCCAGTAATTTGCATCTCTAACAAGTTCCTGGGTGGTGCTGATGTTTCTACTCCAGGGACCACACTTTGATAACCACAGCTCCAAGCGATGTCTTCCATCCTAGCTTTCCATTTTTTAAAAAATGTTTCAAAAGTCTTCTGCTTATTTTGCCAGATGCTTTCCTGAAAGTTTGTACTAATTTACACCCCTATTATGAGCATATCCATATTTTGACTTTAACACATAAGTTATCTTCTAATTTTATAGGTGACAAATGATACCATGGTCTTTTAATTTATAGTTCTTTAAATTACTTCAGAAATTAAAGATTTTTATATATTTCTTGGTCATTTTATTGCTGTTATTTTGTTTTGTGAATTGACTATTCACATAATCAGCTCACATTTCAATTGGGAGACACTGGGCCTTTCTATCTACTTTGTAGGCCCTCTTTTTCTATGAAAAATTTTGACTGTATTTGTTCTGAAAATTTAAACCTACTTTGTTGTTTGCCTTTTGATTTTGTGTGCAATTATTTATGTCAAATTTTTTTCTTCATTTTTTATTTTGAAAAAGTTGTAGCTTTATAGGAAGCTCCAAAAATATATACAGGGAAGTCCTGTGTACTCTTATCAGCCTCAGCTGATAACATCTTATTAAAACCAGGAAATTGACTTTGGTATCTCCATAGGGCTTTTACAGATTTCACCATTTTACATGGTGAATATGTGCGCATGTGTGTACAATTCTATGCGATCTTATCATGTGTGGAGTTTTATAACTACCACGGAATCCAGACATCTTCCATCACCACAAGATTCCCTCATGCTACCTCTTTTAGCCATATCCACCAACCCTTGGCAACCTCTAATTTATTCTCGCTCTCTATAATTTTGCTATATCAAAAATGTTATATAAATGGAATCATACCATTTGACATCTTTTGATGTTGGCTTTTCTCACGCAGCGTAATTTCTCTGAGGTCTGCTCAAGTTGCTGTGTGCATTAATATTGCTGAGTAGCATACTATGGCATGGACGCACTACTGTTTAACCATTCACCTACTGGGGAACATTGGGGTTGATTCAAGATTTTGGCTATTATGAATAAAGCTGCTAAGAACATTCACATACAGGTTTTGCATAAACATAAATGTTCATTTCTCCATCCTAGCTTTTAATTTTGATAAAAGGGAGAGATTGACCTCTATCTGTGTAATGACTACTTCTTTCTCCATTTGGCTCCAAACCAGGGTGGAAAGAAAATAATATAATTTATTGAATCTCAAAACATTTACAATCATTAATACAAAGAGCCCAAGATATCCTGATCCTTTATTATAAATTGTGACTTTTCCCAGTTGCTGAAAAAATTAAAAATCTCTCCTGTGGTAGATTGAATCATATACCCTAACAAAAGGCATGTTTGTAATTATGTGACCCAGTTGTAAATAGTATTTTTTAATATGTTAAGGTGAATCAGAGCGTAGACTCCTTTGTGACTAGGATCTTCAAAGATCCTGTTGAGGTGTGGCCAACCTGAATGAAGGTGGGCTTTAATGGGTATGGCTGCAGGCATGATTAAGAGGAAATTTGGAGGCAGTCAGAGTCAGTGGAAACCAGAAGAGCAGACAAAAGGAGGGTGTGAGAGAGAGATTGTCAGATAATAAGAGGCAGCAATGCAAGTCAAGGAACCCCATGGATTTTGGCAAACCAGTACCAGAACACTATAAATTTTGGGGTGAAGTCATGGCTTTGCTGATGCCTTGATTTTGGACTTCTAGCCTCCGAAACCCAGATACAGTAAATTCCTGTTGTTAAGCCAACCTGTGGTAGTTAACATAGCAGCTCTAGCAACCTAAGACATCTCCCATCTTTTAAAGGACCACATCTGAATTCCCTCCAAATAGTATAACATCATGTTGACCTTTTTCCGGCTCAACTATTAGCTATGAGGAAGGGGAGATGTCCCCACCATTTGTAAGCACAGCATTCTCCCACAGGCCTGACTGGGTCAGGATCAGTGGGGCCTCTGAATATGGCTCCAAATGGCCAGCACAGAACACTAGGGTTCACGTGCATTTGGAGATGGGATGGGATTCTGTCATTTCTGCAAAAATCTCCCTCATTTTATCTTCCTTCAGGTTTTAGTTCACACTGTGTTCCTTGGAGTCAGCAGCCAGCAGGCAGCATAAAGTAGTAGAGAACAAACAGCCTACATGTTCAGCCCTTCTACAATGAACTCTCTTTTCGATCCTCTGGCCTGGTGCCAGTACTTTCATATTAGATATTACCTATTTGTACCCCCAGTGACTATGCTTTATTAATCATTCCCTAACTTCTTGGTATCTCCAACTTCTCTCTCCCTACCTGGTCTTTGCTCTAAGCCCCTGCTATTCAAAGTGATGTGTGGGGAGCAGCAAAATCAGCATCACATGGGATCTTGTCAGAAAAGTACTAAATCAGCATCTACATATTGACAAGATCCCTGGATAAGTCACATGCACATTAAACTTTAAGGAGTTGCTCTAAGCTTATAATTTGCTCAAACCTCTACCCTTTGAATATAGATGCCACCAAAGTGAACGCAAGTTTGTTTTCACTAAAAAGCAAAACTAAAACATGCAAGCAAAAATTCAACCTCTCAATCCTATCTACTCACACCCCAAATCTCTTTCCTTTATAGTTCTTGAAAATGGTTGTTGTCTTCCATTCAAGGTGGCACAGGAAGTTGATGATTTGATGGACCTTCTCAGCTCAAAATGATAATAAAATAACCATAAAAAATTAACTATATAGCCAAAATTATTTAATGTAATAAGGATAAATAACATATTAACTATAAAGCCAAAATTACCTAGTTGGGCTCAGAAACAAGATACAATTTGCCATGGATCAGAAAAAGCACAGACACACTAAGTGGCGAGCAGGGTTGAGATCACACTTCTGCTATTCCCTGGATTCCAGAAGCAGGTAGGAACAGCAGAAACTTTGACTTCTGAGGGCTAATGAGGATACATGAAACTCCACAGGACATGGGTGGCTGAGCCAAACTTGTTGCTTTAGCAAATCAGAACCAAAATCATCCCACAAAATGTCATCATAGGGTCTAAGTCTGATTCTGAGTCTGCAATCTGTGTGGCAGCAAGTTAGAAGGAGAGAAGAAGAAGGGCACAAGAGAGGAATGTAAGCAATATACCTCTCACTGAAAATGATTCTGCCAACCAAAGTTATAAAAAACAATAAAGAACTAAAATTAATTTCATCTGAAATTTACTCCAGATGAAATTAATTTAAAATAAATGTCTACCAAAGATACAAAATAATTGTATTTAGAATGCTTAAAAAGATTTTTTTTAAAAAAGCATAAATTCCATTAAAAAAGTAAAACAAATTATGAAACCAAACCAAGTGTATTACTCAGGGTTCCCCAGAGAAACAGAAGAGGCAGTTTATATATGTATGTAAATATTATGAGATTTATTTTAGGAATTGGCTTATACAACCATGGAGATTGGCAAGTCTGGATTCCAGAGGGCAGGCCACAAGTTGGGAACTCCAATGAAAGTTTCAATGAATTCCCCAGGAGTAGTTGGCTGGCTGAAGTAGAGACAGAAATTCTTCTTTCTGGCTACTGAAATCCTCAGTTGTCCCTTTAAGGCCTTCAAATGATTGGGTGAGACTTTTCTTTTTGCTGAAGGCACTCTCCTTTGTTGATTGTAGATGTAATCGACCATAGATGCAATCAACTGACCAATATTTTAAATCCACGAAATAGCCTCACAGTAAAAATCAAGCCAGTGCTTGCTTCACCAAACAACTGGACACCATAACCTACCTAGCCAAGCTGACACATGAACTTAACCATCACATCAAGTAAAAATGAAACAAGAACTGGTAGATATGAAAAAGAGCAAATAGGAGCTCTTTGGAATTAAAAAATACATAAAATGAAATTTTAAAAAATCCTTAACAAAAGGAATTAAACTGTAGATTGGACATCGTTTAAGAGACAATTAGGAAAAGGGAGAGCAAAGCTACCCAACTCATTTTTTTTTTTTTTTTAAGATTTATTTATTTATCCATCCCCCCCTTGCTACTTGTGCTCGCTGTGTCCATTCGCTTTGCGTTTTTCTGTGTCTGCTTGTCTCCCTTTGTTGAGTCATCTTGCTGCGCCAGCTCACCACGCCGCGCGCAGGCCATTGTCAGCTCACCGCGCCAAGCGGGCCAGCTTGCCTTCACCAGGAAGCCCCGGCCCTGGGAATTGAACCCGGGGCCTCCCATACAGTAAATGGGAGTCCAACCAATTGAGCCACAGCTGCTTCCCCCAACTCATTTTATAAGGCTGATATGACCTTGTTACCAAAATGTAAAAGAATATTTTGAGTTGTGTATATGTTACCACAATAAAAAGTTAAAAGGAGAAACAAGCAACTATTGCCTGAATGCATGTAGCTCTTTGATAGTGCCATGTATTCCATCAAGCTTCCTCCTTCTTTTTCTCAACAACATCTACTCATCTGTAAGCACATTTCTTCCTCCAAAAAGCTTATCAATCTGTTTCAGTGCTCTTGGAAATCTGAACATACTTTCTGATTCAACTATTGATCCCTTCTACAACCTCATTCCCATCCACCCATGTACCCCAGCTTCTTACAGGCAGGAATCAGGCAATCCCTAGCACCTGACACTGTGAACTTCCTCCTCTCCTACCCTTTGCCCAAAATGCTCCTGCATGGACACACATGGGGATTCCTGGTTCTGTTCCCTTCTATGCTTTTTGGACTCTTTGCCTCCCATTCCCTGGTGTGGCATTCTGACTTCCTTTACTTGTCTGTAAACAGCAAGTAACCCCAAGCCTGATTTTCAGAGAACACCAGAGAAGATTTAGTCAGATGAAATAGGTCAGAATGACTTGGTTTTTGTTATTTTCTGCCAGCCAGCCAATCATTGCCAGTAAGCCAGGTTGACCTTTTGAGGATGGGGCACTAGGATAGGGTTATTCCCAATAGCCTTAATGGCTGGCCCTCTCTGCTGGTTTCTGAGAGATGACCTATGAATTTGCCAGTGGGTAGGACTGAGCATGTTGTAGGGTAGAATAAATAGAAAGAAAGTTGGGATAGTTTGAAGTTTTTTGTGGACCCCAGGAAAGATCATGTTCTTGGAGCTAATCCATTCCTGTGGGTGTGGGACCCTTTGATTGGATTGGATTCAGTTGGGGACCTTTGATTGGACTGCTTCAGTGAGCATGACCTAGGGTGGGTCTTAGTTCTCTTGCTGGAGTCCTTTAAAAATGAAGGACTGGAAGCAGAGACACACAGAGAAAAAGTGGCAGAGACAGAGAAACCCTGAGAGGCTGGAAGGGAGGAGACTTGGAGGAGATGGAAGAGATGAGCCATATGCCTGATCACCCACAGCTGAGTTCAGGGAAGAAGGAAGCCTGAAGGAGGAGGTAGAGACTCAGACCAGCAGAACCACCATTGTGTCTTGTCACATGGCAGGAGTCCAGGATCACCAGCAGCCGACCTATGGTGAGACAGCATCTCATGATGCCTTGATTTGGACATTTTCACAGCCTCAGAACTGTGAATTTTCAATCTATTAAATTCCCATTACAAAAGCCAACCCAGGGGAGCAGCTTTAGCTCAGTGGTTGAGCACATGCCTCACATGCACGAGGTCCCAGATTCAATCCCCGGTACCTCCTAAAAAAAAAACAAAAAACCAAACAAACAAAAAAACCCAACACAAACAAAAAAAACCCAACCCATTTCTAGTATGTTGCTCCCAGCAGCTTTTAAGAAACTAAAACAAAAGGCTTAAGAGAGGGAGCAAATCCATAGATTTTTAAACAAAGTTTTCCCCTTAAATCCTCTCTCCATCAATCTGCAAGCTATTGATTCTGTATAATAGGCCACCACCCACCCCTCACCCTTCCAGATATGTTACTCAGCCTGCACAATTAAAACACATAAATTATTTAACATAGTTTTATGACATTGGGTTAATTAGATAGAGCTTTCTCATGAAACATTCAGCAAATAACAGAGAAGCCTTTCTGTTACTATTTATTGAATGTGTAAAACACAGGTCTCCATTCAGCCTTGTGAAGCTGGACACAAAAAGAACACTTCAAGGACATTTGATTTAGAAATCTAGACCCTGGGGTCATTCGGACCATGTGTATAAGCAATCCTACAATAATAAAACAGTAAAGCATTTAAGAGGGAAAAGCACATTGCAATGTGGAATAGTTTCCATTGCAAGTTGCCAATTGGAAATAATATTTCTCTGACACTATTTAATTTGAAAATGACTGAAGTCATTTCCTTTTAACTCAGTTCTACATAAGCAAAACTGAATTAACCAGTTGATTCAATTAAGCAAATGGTTGAATTGATTTTTTTTAAAAAATGGAATTGACCAGTTATTTTAAATTAACTGGTCTGCTTTATTCAAAATGACATATAGGTATTGCCCCAGCATGACAGCCCTTATGGATTCGTATGGAGCACACTCAACAAAATATCTGGCAAATAATCTCTGCAGCAGCGTAAGGGTGCTGTGCAGGACACAGAAGGGTATAACACATGCTATTTTGCTATGATGAGCTTGTGGTCTAGTTGGGAAGACAAGCCACCAAATGATCTCTGAAGTGCAGAGAGCAGGAGAGGGAGAAGCAGCACAGGGGGTTTAGACTTGAGAATGTTTTAGCACAAGGCTAGACTCCAAGAAGACTGTATGGGGAAACCAGGTCTGAATGATAAAGTTTGGCCAGACAGAGGAGGATGAGGACATAGAGTAAAATGAGGGCATTTGCTAGAGGTAGGTACTGGAAGGTGGGCCAGTGTTGGACCAAATGGTGGAGAAATAGGATGGAAAAATAGGCAATTGAGCAAAATGAAGGTAAAACCTGAAGGGCCTAAATAACCAGGCAATTCTTTAATATGAGTAATGTCTGGGCTAAGTGCCCTTGGTGAGTGCAGTTTGGGGGTAAATCTAGGAAATGACCTGTGCTACCTGGCAGGGCTGGGTGTGAACCAAGGTGGACAGTATGTCATGCCTGGGAAACACACCGCCACCTCTGGTCTGACCCTTAGCTTTCAGACCACTTTGCATCCCTATTCAGAGCTTTACCTCCTAAATTAATCCTTTCTCAGCTAGTCAAATTAGAGGATGGGTTTTCCTTCTTTCAGACTCCTGCCTTATAATTGCCCTTCCTTATGAGATTTCCTTCTACCTGCTGCCAAGATGGAAATTAAATAGAAAACTGACAAAAAAAGAAATCCAGAATGTAAAATAAAACACTGGCATAAACATAATAATATTGATTCTTCATATTTACATTTCATTTATAATTTTAAAATTCTTCTCAGAGTGGTTCATTATAAAACCTACTTCGTAGAGTTGTCGTGAGGATTAAGTGAGATAATTTATGCCCAGGCCACCAGTAGGTATTAGCTGCCCTTTGTCAACCTGCAAGCCCATAGTTGGTGGGGCTGTGCCATGGCCCCTGACTAGCTGTGTATTTTTTCTTCTTTTAATAACAGAATCTCAAATACCTTTTGTAAGTTTCTTATACCGCCCACTCTCATGTCTCATGAAATGAGGCACAGGACTAATACCTGGCCAATTGGTAGATTGTACCCTCCTAAACATAGTGTTTAAATCAACATTAGACCCACAATCCAAGCTAACTGGTAATACTCAATCTCAGGATTCAACTGGTATCATTGGGAAAGAAAATCTATTTTTCTTCTGATAACACTAATTGTAAGGAAAGCTTAAGTTTGAGCAGCAATGGTTCCCAATATAGAGAGGATTGTCCTGAGAATAAAGCTAATGAGTGCAGAAGAAGTTAGAGGTGATAGCCACAGAGATGGGGGGGTGAGGGGGAAGCGCCCTAGAATGCAAGTACATGTGTGAGCGGAAAAGTCCTGTGGAAACTTTCAAAGCTCTTATTAATCAGAGCAACCTCTGCACTTTACATGAGACAATAAATTGTCTCTTTGTCTGAACCAGTTAGAGTTGGTTTCTTCCCTTGAAATTTACAGAATACTGGCCATTGAAGATCGCCATAATTGGCCCCAGTATACAGAGGAAGAAGCTGAAACCTTGAGAGATTAAATGATGTGTTCAAAATCATGGGAGAGTTTGGCAGTGAAGAAACCAACCACTCCAAAATCTTCATATACAGCAGGGCTCATGAATCAGCCCTTTCCCCCAGGAATGTGTCTGGCCATACCCAGTTCTTTAATCTCAGCAAGCTCCCTGCTGCCATAACATCTCCAGCTGCAGACAAGACCAGATGCTCTAAATCTTCACTTTCCCATGCTTTCAGTTTTCCAGGAACACTCTCAGTATGCCTCGCATCCTCATCTGCCTTAATCAACTTCAGAAGTCCAAGCCTCCTATATTACTTTCATCATCACGTGCATGAGTAGCTTTTTTTCTCCCTTCCTTCCTTCCTTCCTTCCTTCCTTCCTTCCTTCCTTCCTTCCTTCCCTCCCTACCTCCTTCCTTTCTCTTTCTTTCTTTCTTTTCTTTCTTTCTTTCTTTCTCTCCCCTCCTTCCCTCCCTTCCTTCCTTCTTACCTCACAAATCTCCTGAATCCTTCTACCATGCCCTTCGAACCTGTAGTACAATGATGCACATTTCATCAGGCTTAGAGATATTTCCTATCCATTTTGCTGTCCTATGCCACTCATCCGCCTTGTATATATATATATATAAAACTGTGGAAGTTTACCACGTCAGCTTGTAAGTAGGCTAAAAGCTCAGACTCTCTACAGTTTCTGACTTAACAGTAGCTCATGTACTTTCTACTCTAGCTTCTCATTTTCTTGACTTCTTTAGCTCCAATGACCTTCCTCCACATCAACTTAGTCTTCCCTTTCAAAAATTATACTAGAGACTTTGTCATTATCAGTCACTGAATCACCTTTGAAATCTCCATTTCAAAAATATATATTTAACATTATCTTCCTATCTTTTCAGCTCTCTTAATCTAATACTCTAACAGTTCTCTGATCTAATGGTGACATTCAACCACTGAAGGATGGCTCTTTCACTTTTCATCAATCCCCTCAAGTCCTCAGTTTCTCCTTAGATTCCATGACTCATTACCATAACCATTCCTGACAAACACCCTTATCACCTAGCAAAACCCCAACCTTGTTTAAAGTTATCTATCCACTTATTCTGCAACTTCACTGAGCCACTAAATGTCTTTCCAAAAAAAAAAAAGAAAAAATCACAAAACCTTGTTAACGGAAGTCACCTTTAATTTGTGATAACAAATTTAAAATGGGCTCAACAATGTCTGGGAACCCAGCCACACTTCCCTAGTAAATTCATTCTTCATTCTTCAAGATGATTTCACTTTATATCCCCACTCACCTCTAAGTTCATGATTCTGCCTCATACTTGGTAAAGAAAATAGATGTAATCAGACAAGAATGACCTCACCTACTTAATTCCCACCCACCTATAGGTGTGTGCACCTATACACACACACTCTGCCTCTGTACACACACACACACTCTGCCTTCTTCCCTATCAAAATGAAAAAAAATTACTTTCTCTTCTCTAAGGCCAGTCCTTGAGCTCAGGACTACAGCTATTCCTGACTTCTCAAGGACTTGGTTCCAGCAATTATTCCATTTCTCTGTTACATCATTAGTGTGTCTCTGTTGTTTTACTCCAATGAGCATACAAATAGGGCTTCATAGTCGGTATCTTTTAAAAACCGACACTTGGAAGCGGGTGTGGCTCAGTGGATAGAGCCCCCGTCTACCATATGGGAGGCCCGGGTTCGCGTCCCGAGGCCTCCTTGTGAGGGCACGCCGGCCTGAGCGGTGCGGTGGGCTGATGCAGCAACCTCACGGCAGGAAGCGGGTGTGGCGCAATGGATAGAGCACCCGTTTACCATATGAGAGGCCCTGGGTTCGCTTCCCAGAGCCTCCTTGTGAGGGCAGGCCGGCTCGCGTGGCGCCGTGGGCATCAGGCAAGACCTCACAGCAAGGGGGAGATAAGCAGACACAGAGAAGACACGCAGCGAATGGACACAGCAGCACAAGCAGCAAGGGGGGGATAAATAAAATAA
>JAQZBX010042676.1:0-21935 GCA_029593785.1 Cabassous unicinctus
AAAAAAAAAAAAAAAAAACAGACCCTGTTCTGCCTGAGTGTTGGGTATTTATACACCCCAAGGGGAGGGGGCCCTGCCACTGTGCAAAAAGCATGTTTCAAGCAAACTTTATGCAGAGTTCCCACCTTGGCAAGCAGCTGGGGCTGCTTCCTCCGAATTTTGGGTTCACGGTATGGTCAGGCCATTCTATTAGACCTAATATCTGTCTCCCCCAAGGCTGCAAAATGGAAACATATTGAAACATCTGCATACAAACAAACAAGAAGGGGAAAGGAGGAGGCCAGGCGAGGGCTGGGAGATGGCCACTGAGCATGTCCATGACTTCCCTAGCAAGAGTAGATCAAAATCAGTCCCTTTACAATGTTCACCTTTTGGTTTTAGTTCTAGGCCTTTGGGCCATTCAAATCTTAACCTCTTTCCAATTACAGTTCTTCAAATCTTTGAAAGTAGTTTTCATGGTCCCTGTTTTAGTTTCTTAGGCTGCTTAAAGCAGATACCATGAAATGATTCAGCTTGAACAATGGAAATTTATTAACTTGAAGTTTTGAGGCAGAGAAAATGTCCAAATCAAGGCATAATCAAAGCGGTGCTTTCTGCCTAAGGACTGGCTGCCGGCGATCCTTGCCCCTCTGCCTCAGGGCCAGGCACATGGTGGCATCTGCTGGTCTCTCCCTTCTCTCCTGGGTTCCATTGCTTTCAGCTTCTTGCTTCCATGGCCTTTTCTCTCTCTCTCTGTATTCATCCCATTTCTAAAGGATTCCAGAAAAGGATTAAGATCCATCCTGAATGAGGTGAGTCACACCTTAACTGAAGTAGCCTCATCAAAATGTCCTACTTATAATGAGTCCACACCCATAGAAATGAGTGAGCTTTGAAAACATGATTTTCTGGGGTACATACAGTTCCAAACCACCGCAGTCCCCAAAGTCTTCTCTTCACTGAATGAACCACTACTGAGCCTCTACTTGGTGTTGGGCACTGCTCTTATGCTGAGAACATAGCTATGAATGAGACCAATAAAGCCCTGGTCTTCATCAAACTCACACTTCAGAGGGGAAAACAATAAACAAGAAAAATAAACAAGATAATTACAGAGCTCAGTAACTATAGGAAGACTCAATAGGCATTTGTTCCACCAAGGTGCTGGGAGAGATAAAGTGCATTCGGGAAAGCCTTCTCTCTGAGTGGAGGCCTGAAAGTGGAAGCTCCACCAGCAGGAAAAGTCAAAGGAAAAGCACTCCAGGTGGAAGGAACTGCACTTGAACTCACCTTCAGATAAGAAAATGCTCAAAGGGATCAGGAAGCATAAATGAGGCCACCTTGGCTGAGGAGGGTGAGAAAAGGGACGAGCAAGGAGCCTAGGAGAGGTGGGAGAGGTAGGCAGCAGCCTGTCATGCAGAGACTTGGTGAGAGGTTTGCATTTCTTTCCAAAGGGAATGGCAAATGACAAGCATGAAAGTGATAAAATCTGATCTACATTTAAAAAGAATACCTTGGCTGCCTAAACATTACAAGTTCCTGTGATGATTTGGGTTGCTACTCTCAGTCCCACCCCTCTAATCTAGCTCTAGTTTTTCTGCATTCTTAGGAAGTCCAGAACTGAAGGCAGAGCTTTGGGTATGATCTGATCATTTAGAGTGAGGTGAAATCATCATCTCTCTCAGCCAGGATACTCTTCTTCTACTAATGCAGGTGAAGATTAAGATTTCCTACAGAGCTGAAAAGCAGATAAAGAAGCTTGCTAGAAACGAAAACAAATAAACTCTTTTTGAGGGCTTAAAGTGATGATTCTCAACCATGCCTATGCATTAGAGTCACCCAGGAAGCTTTTAAAAAGTCCCTGGTGTCCCATAAGCAAGCCACAGATCCTCATGAAATCAACACCCCCTCAGCAGGCCCTATCTGGGAATACATGAAAATCTATTTCCCCGATATAATTATACTCATTTATAATTCCCCTAATCATGATTCTTCTACTTCTTTTATTTGAACCTATAATTTTCAATTTACCTGTTAAGTATACTTCTTAGAGACTTTAAAGCCTTCAGATTGTTTCTATGCCAGTTGAGCCCTGAAACCCAGCAGATATGTGGCCAACTCCTGCTCTCCAGTTCTTCAGGCTTGCCCTGTGTAACTAAGAAAACGATAATGATGGACCAGTCCCACCCCAAAATCAAGGAGTATCTTCAACTGCTAGCAAAAACAATTCCACTCCACTGCCCCATGATATCTACATTCCTTCTTAGCCTGAAACAGTCTGAGCGGACATTATCCCAAATCTCTCAAGATTGAAGAATGAACAAAAATGTGGGGGGAGGAGGGGTTAGTGTAACCACTGACCAAAGCAGATTAATTGCTATTGTGGTAATTATCTTGTGTTAACTGTGCATCTCATAACATTGATATGAAAATAAATTTTTAAATTAAAAAATAAAAAAATCCCTGGTCTACAGTCTATACCCCAGATCAATTAAATCAGAATCTCTAGGAAAAGCTTGTAAGGCCACCCAGGTGATTTCATTATGCACCCAAGGCTGAAAACCAGAACAGAACAGCTAGCCCTGTGCTTCCTAAACTTTAATGTATAGAGGATTCTGCACAACAAGATCTGAAGATCATGTTAAAATGCATATTGTGATTCAGTAGGTCTGGGGTAAAGCCCAACAATCTGAATTTCTAAATAGCTTCTAGGTAATACCTATGCTGCTAGCTCAAGAACTACACTTAGAGTAGCAAGGAGCTAGCCCAAAGGTTTTCATAGCATGCACCATAATCACCTAGAGCAAGGGTTCTTAACAAGGGATCCATGAACTTGAAAAAAAAACATTATTCTTGTGGGGACATGTTGGTACGGGTGTGATATATTTATTAAATAATACACAGTATAGTGTGGACTTATTAAGGGGTCCTGGTTTTCACCTGGTTTTCAACCCCTTATTAAGGGGTTGGTGGAACAAAAAAAGGTTAAGAACCCCTGACCTAGAGGACTTGCTAAAACACAGATTGCTGGGCCACCCTCAGAGATTCTGATTCAGTAGATCAAGGATGAGACCTGACAATCTGCATTTCTAACAAGTACTCCACTGATGCTGATGGGGCTGGTCCAGGGAGCACACTCTGAAATCCATTCGGCTATCCCATGAGGAAGAAATATGAATGGTAGGCTTAGAGGCTGGAGCACAGACTTTATGATTTAGACTTTCATTACTCAGAGAATTTTTCATCTCTCTTGGTTCTCCCTGAATTGTCTGAGCACACTGTTATTGTATATTTGCCATGGGAAGATGCTACCTAAAAGGCATTTTATTTTGGGGAAGAGAAATGTGACAATGACAGGCCAGCAAAGGTGCTTTGGGTAGAGAGAGGGAAATGAATCTGAAACACTGATATTGTAATATTAGAGATGCTTATGCTAAATTTTGAATTATCTATTTCTCATAGACATTAGCTATAGCATGCAACTAGTTTCCAAATTTAGTAAAATCTTTAATCATCTGAATTCTTTTGTTTCCATAGTAGGTCTGCCTATCAACTTTCTGGTTTGCTTTGTTCCTATGCATCTGTGTGTCTCTTTCTTGTCAACATGCTACATAACACAAACGAATAAAAATATAAGCTACTAACATGTGAAGAGTTAGGTATCATATACAGAAAATAAACTGAATTGTTCTTCCAGCGCTAAGCATTTGTCAGTAAGAATTTTTCTGAATAATATTTTTCCCTCAGGCTCATCTGCATACCAAAAAGTTGACACGTATTTCACACTTCCTGTTATCTACTTTTCTGATGTGACATCACTCAGTTCCTTTTTCTGTGCATCATTCTAGGAACAATAATTTAAATAGTTTTAAATGTGTTTAACTTAATGAGCTGGGAAGTTTCTATATTCTTTATACAAAAACTTATTTATTCAATAAATAATATGATTGTCTATAAAATTATTTATTAAAAAATGCCAAGCTTAGCACTCTTCTATGAATCAGTTAATAATTCATACAGTTATGATATAATCAAAAGCCTTTTTGAAAAATCCTTAAAACAATCATGGCACCATTTACCTCAAAACAGCATGGATTCTTATAGCTCTAAATTATAGTATGAAGATGCAAACTGCATACCTGTCAAACCAGAGATGGAAGGGTGGATGATTGGAAATTTCCAACTGTTCTGTCAATTACCTGTTATTCTCAGAACAAAGGGCAGTAATAAGAGGCACCTTGCAACAACATAACAGAGTTCTTTCTCCTATTCAATCTAAAATGTCAAATTACTTTATTTCTTAACTCTCCTGATTAGAAACATACTCTGAGGGATAACAAAAGGTCCCTTCAAACTGCATTTTATTGAGTTATTTTTAAGAAAATAGAAGAGAACAATTGACTTGAGGACTTATTCATAATAAATCTACCCTGGCAGAAACCCAAACAGAAGCCAGAAGTTGCACATTGGAAAATGGGATTTGATTGACATCTTGCTTGACATCAGTCTTCACAGTTTAAGGAAATCAGTGAGTTAACATAGAGTGCCTTGCAAAGAACTATAAAAATACCAAAGACTATATCCAAGACTAAGATTCCATGTGATAAATATTAGAGTGGAACCTTTGGGCAGTGAATTCAAGGCTACAAGGACTTCATGATTTCTTTATTGACTCACTTACTGGGACTACTCACTGCTGATCAGTTCCATGAACCCTGGCTGGAGCTGCACTCCTGAAGGCACCTCCATGTGGGTATTGCAGGTACACACAGCCTTATGCTTGCCTGTGTTTTTAAGTGAGTAACCCCTGAGGGGGCAGTTAGAATTTTGGCAGCTGGGAAGGGAAAATGACCAAAGGCACCTGTAGCCCAAATAGTTCACCTAGGAATTATTATTCAAGACAATACTAAGTGTGTGCAATTTCTTCTGTGACTAGATCCTGCAGTCTTCCATTACTCTAGAAGAGCTTTCAAATTCCTCAATGTCAGCGCAAGGATTTTATCTCTTACCCAGAAGCTATAACTTGTCAGTTATATGGATTTCTTAGACTTGTTCTATAACATTTTCCTTCCAACCTAGAACATTTATTTTTCTACAAGAGTAAGTTGTTCAGATAGGAAACATACCTAAATCCAAACCCTGGTCTACTTACATACTAAACAGAATGCTCATCAAATTCTCCCTGGTATAAGCACTTTCCTTAATATCTGCACTCATTTTCCCTCATTTAATAATGGCGCTCCATCTTAACGTTAAGTTCTGTTGTTTTTAAATGTTTTAAAAAGCGCCAGAAATGAAGCTGCATTATCTCAATTTTATATCATTTTAATTTAAAATATAACTATTTTTTGCCTTTTTAAACAATAGGATACTATTTTTTAAACATCAGAGCCCTTATTCTATAGATGGTAGGCAGACATCAGTTCCAATGAGACTCAAAGGGGGAAAACAAACTATAATAGTGCAGCATCAGAAACTCTAAGAACTTCAAAATCTTCCTAGTCACTGGGAGAAACTAAAATTATTGATTAGGTGATTTTGCTGTAAAAGAGAATACCAACTTGTAAAAAAAATCAAGCCCAGGTAATGTAAAATAATCTGAATGGGAGAAGACGCTACTTAAGAGTTCCACAAATTTCCTTAGTAAGACAGCATCCTTCAACATTATCAGAAATGCTTGGAATGGAGATGCTAAAACTCATCAAATTTATAAATGATTTGGAGAAGTACAATGTTTGGGAAGATTAGGATTGGGTGAAAACAGAGTATGAGTCTGAGAAGTTGGAGAAGCAGGTTAAAAACAATAAAAATTTTAGAAAAGAAAATTGTGAAGTGGCTTACATAGAAAATGGGGAGTACTGCAAAAATACTTAAATAGAACAGAACACCCTAGAGCATGAGATAAATGAAAGATGTCAATAATGTGTCACTAACACAAAAATGCCATAGTGCATTTTATTAGTCATTAAATATAGTATTTAACACAATTGAGTGAATTCCATTTGCATGGTTCTGGTTTAGTCTTAACTGAAATATAAAGTTCACTCTGGAGGTGTTGTGTAATAAAACAGAGAGATGAATTACATCATTCAGAAAAGTGAATTAATAAAAGGTTAAGAAAGAAATACCTTCAAGGCAAAAGTTACAGGAATTTGTTAGGCCAGAGGGGAAAAAAAAGAAGGCAAAGTGGATACAAAATAAGTGTTGAAGAATATATAAATGGAAAATAGTACTAGGTGTAATGATTAAGACATGAGTTTGAATCAACTTTAAGTTAGACATGAGTTTGAATCAACCTCTTTACCTGCCTACTTTCCAAAGAAGACAAGAGTAGGATTTGGGAAGTTTAGACCTAAACACTCTATATTTCCTCATCTGTAGAATGCAGAAAATAACGGTACCTACCTTGCAGGTCATTGTGAGAAGTGAGCGAAATAATAAATTAGCACAGAGCTTGCACTGGTTTCTGAGTCGCTTTCCTTTTGTTAACTGAGAGAACTTTGCTAAAATGATACTCTGAAGCCAAAAATAGGTAATGCTAGAATAGATCCCAACTATTAATGCATTAGTTTAAAACCAAGTCATCAATAGCCAGAAATAGCAGCTATACAGCAGGGGAAGCATAGAGAGATTGAGAGGTAAAGAATTTTCTTGTTTGTTTGTTTTGTCTTTTTCTGTTTATTATTATTATTGAAATAATGAAAATGCTCTAATAATTATTGAAGTGATGAATGCACAACTATGTGATTATACCAAACACCACTGATTGTACACTTTGGATGAATTGTATGCTTTATTAATATGTATCAATAAAATTGATTTGTTAAAAAAAAAAAAAGTCATCCTTTCCCCAAAATAAAGGGAATGGTTTAAATGAGATTCCCAAACTTGCAAAGGAAGCTTGTTTATAATACTTTATTACATTTCTCAAATGACTTTTATCCTTGGGTTATAGTTTACTCTGACCTCTTCTATTTATTGTGCCTTAAATTTAACTTCTAAGATTTTTACACTTATCATGTTCTTTCCTACCTAAAAATCTCTATATCCTCACTCTTTTCTCATTCCACATACAAATAATTTGCAGTCTACTTTTTTCCCAGTCTCTTTTTCTAGAGACTCACATTTCTCACCACTTCCCTGACCATTTTGAGCAAACTTTGGCCACCCTGAAAGTCATATGAAATATGAGGGCTTTTATGAGAGGTGTTGGGAGAGCATTTGGAAAGAATCTAGATGAAGAACCTACAACTCTAAAACCAAATTTACCGTTTCACATATTTTATTGCATTCTGATATAGTTTCCAAAAACATTTTCAAGTACTTTAGGAGAAATTATTTTTAAAACATTTAGTTTTTCTAACTTGCTAGACATCTAAGTACCTAAATGGGAGAGAAATTATGATAAATGTGGGTAGGGCGGACATGAAATCCATCATAGAGAGCAAAAATCAGGCTTCAGGGAGTCATGAATCCTATCGCTGAAACATGGAATATCTGAAGTGTCAGATGTAGGAAAATGTGACTCCAATTTTATTGAAAGGGATCATTTGGTAAAATGAAGGCATATAAAACTAAAAATATTTGTATATATATAAAGAAAAGAATTCAGAGACTTCACCTGCATGCAGAAATGACATAAAATTGATTACTCAAATAGCATAAAAAGCATATTTGTACATGCATGTGAGAATTCAATATTGGATACAGCAAACACCATGTTTGGACAAGGAAGTAATGAAGAACTTCCACTAGGAAATCTAATAGAAATCTTAAATCTAATAAGTCCAAAACTGAATGCTTCCTTTTTCCCCTCATGATGTTTATCTGAGCCTTGTATTCCCAGCCTTCTGTGTTTTGAGGAATGGCTAGCCATAGAAGACCATCTACCCTATTTCTACCTTCCTCGGTGACTAAGATAAGAGCCCTCTCCATCCTTCCTCATGACTCCTAAAACTTGCTGATGACTCTTGTCCACTTGTCTCTCCCTTAAGACGCCCTTCCTTTTCTTCGAGATGGTCCTCATTTATGAATGTCCTCCCTATTGCAACAGCCTGAATAAAATCATCTCCTTAATTGTCTATTGCATTTTTTCTTTCACACCCCAAGAAGTTGTTCTAACTCAGCCCAGTTGATGGCAACTGTTTTGCTCAGGCAAAAATCCTTGGAGTTATCCTTGATTCTTCTCTTTCTCACAAGCATCCCCAGTGATTCTATCAAGAAATCCTCTTGGCTCGAATTTCAAAATATAGCCAGAATCCAACCACTTCTTACTAACTCTACTTACGAATTCCCATGGTCTGAGCCGCTATCATTTCTTCCATGGATTTTTGAAATAACCATCCACTTGGATTCTCAGCTTCCACCCTTTCCCTGCCATAGTCTTATTCTCAACAAAACAACCCAAGTCACCTTCCAAAACAATTCAGATCACATCACTCCTCTGCTCAAAATCCTCCAAAGGAACCCTAATGCAGTCAGAGTCCTTACAATCACCTAGAAACTCTACACAATCTGGCCTCCCATAACCTTGCTAAACTTGTCTCCTACTACTCTTTCCCACTCACTCCAATCTGACAAAACTGGCCTCTTTTCTCTGTCTTGAATATACACCAGGCATGCTCGTACCTCTGAATCTTTGCACAGTCGCCTCTGTCTCGAGCTCCCTTCCTTCAGAGATCCACATCGCTTACTTCCTTCAAGTGTATGCTCAAATGTCACTTTCTCACTGAAGCCCACCCTAGCCACCCTCTTCAAAAATCACACATACACATCAGCATTCCACAGCCCACTATCATTGTCTATTTTTTCCTGGAGCACTTCACACCTTTTAATATACTATAGAATATATTCATGTCTATGTTTATTGTCTGTCTCCCCCTCTAGGAGGGAAAGGGATTTTTATATTTTATTCACTGAGGTATTTCTTAGGTTCTAACTCTTTTCTCTTTCATTGATATATCCCTGGTGCCTAAAAGAGTATCTGGCACATAGTACATAGTCAATAAATATTTGTTGAAGAATTGATTAGCCAAATAACTAAATGACTGACTGATTGAATTAATGAATAAATAAATAAGCATTAGCTATCTGTTTAAAGGGTTAACGAATGCTAAAGCTGTGCACTGATGACCCTATTCTCCACTATGATTCTACTGAACATTTTCCACATTGTTATCCCAGTTCTTTTTCCAGGATCCAAAGGTGGTAGGAGATCCTAGTATAACTGCCACAAGGACACCACTCATGCATCCAGGCACCAAGCCTTATATTAAAAAAATAAGGAAACACCACAAGCTTAAGCTGTCTGTGAAGCAGGCAAGACTGTGTCCTTAGGAAAATTCGCCTTGTGAATTTACTAGCAACTAGAGGTCTCCAATTAAAGAAGTATATATCAAAACCTGTACTCCCAAGATCAAATGCTACTAGGCATTTATTCAAGCCAAGAGTGTTTATTCAAGTCTTGACAAGTGGTGTATAGAGAGGAAGAATGTGGGTGGAGGGAATAAGAGGCTCTTCAGCTCCCTACATAATTGAGGACAGATTCTTAATTGGGCTTTATTGGGCAGATTCTTTACTGAACTAGTTTAAAATTTTTAAAAATAATTCTTAGATTTTTTTTTTCTTCAACCAGTTCATTTTCAGTCCCCTATTAACTGTACTGATTTTATTTGCCATTGCCGAAAATCCATTATGATGAATCTCTGCATTCTAACATCAGGACTGTTCAGTAAACAATACAAACAATACAGAGCAATGCAATCTTTTGGAAACAACTGGACTTTACAATCAGAAAGATGGATTTGAACCTAACCACTTATTATGTATCTTTTGACAGGTTATTAAATCTTTCAACCTAAAATTCCTCATCTATAAAATAACAACAATTACCTGTGCTTCAGAGTGTGGTTATGCAGGTGCAGTTAGAGCCCCCTCCCCCTAAGCCAGACACCAGGTGTGGGTCTTAATAGTAATTAAATAAATTCTATTTCCACTCCTTACAACCTAGAAACAACCAAGAAATCTCCCCTCATTCAAAAGCACACCGGGAATAATACCTCTGCCTTAGAAGATTGCTGAAAATTCTCCCAGAGAAAGTACTTTGGGCCTTATTTTCTGTGCTGTGAGCACTGCAAGATTGTTCTTACCTTGAGACCTAAATCTCTCTGGAACCCTTTACCTCACTTTATTACACAACTGTGCTGTATTCAAGCCTTAGTGCTATATCTCAGAAAGTCCTTTCTGCTTATGGTGGCTCCTTCTCACTCCTCGCTCTCTCTTTATCATGGCATCCTATTATTTAACTTGTATAGAATTATCTGAGGTTATTTTGTTTATTGACTTGTTTACCTATTTATTCTCCTGCCACCAGGATAGAAATGATTCATGAGACCTTTGTCTGAATTGTTTGCTGCAGTATCCCCAGGACTTAGAAGATTGCTAGGCTCAGTAGTATGTGCTCAAAAAAACATCTGTGTAATGAAAGAAATAAAAAGATTTCCTTTTTTTACATGAATGGGTATCTGATCCTTTCTTAAAGCAGATTTGACCAGAAGCAAGTATGCTGGATGCTGATTGCTTAGCAGGGGATCTGGGAGCATGCATCTCAGTGGGGTGGTGGGTTGGGGGGTGAGTGAAAGGGAACTACATCCATTTCACAGCCTTGCTTGCACCAGTCATGCATTCCTCACATTCTTCCTTGATGGACAGCCCCAGCTGGGACAGCTGAAGAGCACATTAATAGCTCAACAGCAAGAGCCCAGACCTCTGAGAAGCCTTTCCTACTCCCCAGCTATCTTCTTTTGAAACAAGCCCCACTCCTGAATTCAGCCACGTTTCTTTCACTCAAATTTCTGATGGGCCTACATAGCTTTTATCTCTGGGTTCATTCTCAGGCTTGAATCTAACCTTGCTTCTGGCACAGATATTACCAGAATCTCCTTATGTGGCCCAACAAATTGAAATGATGGGATGATAAAATATGAAGAGAAGTAAAAGGGGAATGCTTAATTTTCCTTGTAGTTTTGATTATTTGAATACTAACTTCTTTGGTCCTACTGTTGTTTCAATTAAGTTCAATTAAAATCTATCTCTTTGGAATTTTCTCTAGTATTGATAAGATATAAACATGTATCATCCTCATCATCTCTCTCTATATATATACATATATATATATACACACACACCCCTAGCTTTTATATTTAAGCCCTTAATTGATAACATTAGCGATTAGAATCAGGGTTATCCAACTCCCCATATGTCTTAGCTTTCATGGTACTCTAAGGATTGTGGTATATTCCATTCTGTCATGATTTTATAATGTTCTTGCCATTGTCGTTGAATATACTGGTGAGTGAAGAGATAGAAATTTTGCCTCTAAAAAAACTATGAATGATGATAGGTCTAAATTGGTTTACACATGGGCACCTTCAGTTATTTACTTCTCTAAAAGGTTCTTTTTAACTTCTAGAAGTTCATTTTTTATAGAGAAAACGTAATGTAGAAGTGTAAATATATTTGGGATACAGATTTTACTTCTGAAGACTTAAATTACAAGATCTAGAAAAATTGTGTATGTGTGTGTGTGTGTGTGTGTGTGTGTGTGTAATGACTGCAGTTGAAATAATCGGGTGACAGAGAAAGGCCAGCTCCTGCTTTTCATGTTCTACTATTTTACTCTGAGCTGAATAGCTAAAAGATTCGCGACAATAACTTTTGTAATAGCAACACACAAAGAATTGTAGCTTTTCTCCTGCCACTTCAAGGATATTATTGTCAACTTAATTTTTTCCTCATATATTTCTTCAAGAATGTTGACTTTATTAATTTAATGTGCATTTATTTACCTTTTTATTGTGTACATATGTAGGCGTATTCTGGAATTGTAGAATTTCTCTTGAAAAACAGGTCTGCATTGCTGATAGAATATATAACTCAAATAGTAATAATTTTCAACTTCTGAAGGATATTCTCTTTTAAAAAACATTGATTGTACACCATATATGAGTCTAGGGGTTTTGTTTTTAAAATTTACAATTTTCCAGAATTCCTTACCTAAACTATCATATGAACTGATGGTTGAGGACAGCTGGGGGAAAAAGCAAACTCTTTCCCTTTTAAAAGTAGAAGTCGGTCTTAGATTCTTTATGTTTTTACTCAATTAAAACACAGACCCTATAAAACAAAAAGAACTTGGTGAACTTCAATACCATAACACAATATTTCTATTAAATCACATTAAATCACATTTTGAAAGTGGAATTTCCTCCTAGTATCATTTCATAAATATTCTATTCATTACCAATCATGTCACTGGTACTAACAATATTTAAAATAGTATAATTTATTAGCAATAATCAACAGTCACAAAATTTATGAGAAATAAAGGAATTATGAATTAGGTATTTATCCAAAACTTGTTTAGAAAGGAATTTCAATAAAACTGCACAGAAAGCAAAATCAGAAATGCTGGAAAATGGATCCATATGCTTCCTGATAATTGAAATGACTCCCCCAATTTGCAAATGGAGAAACTTAGAAACATCAAAAGCAAGCAAGCATTACCATGATTACTGGAGTGGTTGGATGTATGTTAGCTGAACATTTTAAAAGCTAAAGTTCTATCACATTTAAATAGAAATTCAGAAAGTGGTAGATAGACACAATGTATCATCAGACTTATTCTTTACAGTCAATAAAGAAATGCTAGGTCAATTTTACTGAAAAGTGACTATAACTATCTCTGGTTTCTTTTGGTTGGTGTGAGAAAAAAGAAAGCTCAAAATCAGGTAAGGGGGAAAAAAAAGTTGTGAATTACTAAGCAAGATAAAGAATTTTGGGATGAAAAAACAAGTCATGTCCTCTTGCTAATGGAACATTGAAGGTCTAACCAAAAACATAAATATTTCAACATATATGAATGGGACAGTTGGGGATGTTAAGACTTAATACAAATGAAAGGAATAGAATTAGACAAGCTCACAGTACTTTTCCACCACTTTTGTTTAAAGAAACTTTTTTCCCAATGAAATCATACTTAGAAATCCTCTTTAATGGGTGATTTTTAAAAAGCATGCATTGCTATGAAATCAACCAATTCTGAAATTCTGCTGTTGAAACTGAAAAGACAAGAAATTGGTAGTTTAAAAATTAGTGCTTCATTCTGAAATTTCGCTTTTTTTTTCTTGGATTCAAAGAAGATTCCACACAAAACAGACAAGGTTGCCCATAGGGAGCACAAAGGCGCAAGGTCCCAAAATGAGTAATGAAGTGGAAATCCTGGAAGGTATCTTGAGACTAAGGAAAAATTAAATGGTTTTGATTTAATGAATACATTTACATGATTGACAAGTTAGCATTCAAGTCCCATTGACTAATATTTATGGGAAACGGGGCGGGGGAGAGAGATTCTGGCAGCTTGTTCCTGCTATTCGTGTGCTGTCCAAAGCTTAGCAGGCGAATGGTGAAGACTGGGGCTGCATTAGAAAGCATCCTCTGGTCTGCCTCTCTGGGCTTGCTTTGAACTCATGCTCATCAAATGCTCATCATTATTTTATGCAGCAGCTTGTCTTTGTGTTGGTAGAGGGGAAAAGAAAAACACAGGAGACTCCTCTTTAGGTTCTAAATCAAAGCTCTGCTCTGCTGATTGTTGGAGTAGCTTTTCAAAGGCAAAGCGATCGGGGATATTAACATTCCTTGTTTCCGTGGACCAGGAGCTGATTTTTTTTTTTTTTTTTAATTCTCAGTAGGAAAAAGAGCACATTTCAATGTATATTACGTCTACCTTAACCTGCCTGAAAACGTTTCCAGCTTTTTTTTTTTTTTCAATTTGATTGGCACTTGGAGAAGATAAAGCAAGATGGGAAAACATTTAAAAAGGGGAACCTGCCAAGGGTGTGAGGAAGCGTCCATTGTTACAGAACTTCAGAACCGAAAGGAGTCGGGTCAGTGCCCCTTACCCACCCTTTCTTGATAGGAACCTCAAGATGCAAAGAGGTTAAATCAGTTGCCTAAAACCCATACCTCAAAATTCAGGACTAGTCCCACCTCGCTGGATTCCCACGCCCGCCCTCTTTACCCTGCCCTATGCTGCCTCTGGCGTTAGAACGAGAAACTATAAGTGGTGAGAAAAGAAGGTGAAGAAAAACCTAGAGAGGATCAGAGATAGTCCTACGAAGGGAAGATGAGCCAAGATGCTTGAACATTCGCCTTAACAAAGAAGAGAAGCAGCAGGCTAGTCCCAGGCATTGAACGCGCAGAATGGCTGCCGCTGAATTTCTGCCATGCTTATTTTCAACTTTGGGCGACCAATATAGGGAAAAAGTTAATTGCTTCCTTCTCGCCCTACACGCCTTCCACTCTGATTGAAGGGGCTGTCATTCCTCGAACACTAGTGTCTTTGTAACACACTTAGTCTTAGGTGTTTCTTTCCATCTTCTCTCCCCTTACTCTCCCCAACCTTTTTCCTGGGCCTTCTTAAGCTGTAAACTCAAATCATATTGGCACTTTAAGTGGACAGGAAAAATTGCTGGATCCCTTATTTCAGCGAAAGCCCAGAGGAACATTCCTGTCCTCTTTCCCCATCTTTGGACACACTAGGAAGACAAACCACCATCACCCCCGCCCCAAGGCTCATTTGAGGAGGGAAAAGGATGCATTTGGTGACTTCTGTTGAAGGACAGCTAAAGAAGGTAGTGGGAGAGGGCCGGGGGTGGGGGAGGGGAGCTGGGGGACGCATCTGTCGCCTGTGCCGAGGTGCCAAATAGGAACAGCCCGCACGCGTCCGCTGCCGCCTGCCCCGGCGACGGCTGGCACAATCTCCAGCTAGAAATGGGTAGGTGCCTCGAGTGGGCAAAGGCAGCACGGTGGGCCGGGAGGGAGGCGCGGAGGGTGGCGCTGGCGGCGTGAAAGGCGTCTTTGTGCAGGATTGGGGGAGGGGTGGGAAATGAGAGAGCGGAGCCTAAACCTCGAGGTCGCGGGTGCCGCTACACTGCCGCCCCGCAACGCCGCGGGAGCGTTCCGGCGGCGTCGGCAGGGGGCGGTGTGGTCCTGGCGGGGTCCAGGGCCGGGGGAGGGCCGGGGGGCGGGGGGGGAGGAGTGGCGCGTTGAAGCCCCAGCTCGATTTGTACTTCTTTGACCACGGTGGGAGGGAATTGAGCGAATTGCCTCACCGTCCTCTCCTTTAGGTGGCGGAGAGCTCACTGTAGCTGGAAAGGCGCTGCCTCTCGCCGGGATCCCGCTTCGCAGTCGGTGAGGCAGTAGAGCGGTTCCCGAGGCAAAGTCTCCCACCCAGCCCCTGGGCTCCGCGGCCCCCACCTCGGGGAGGGGGCGGGCGCCGCGCTGCCCTCCCTCTGCGTCCGGGCCGCGTGGCTTGCGGCTTATTTTCCCAGCTGGCAAGCGTCGCGCTGCAGACAAGGGAATGCCTGTGGTGAGTTGTTTATTTTGTTGAAGTTTGCGGTGGGCCGGGGGGACGTGGGGGGCGAGCGGCAGGCAGCGGCCGGGACTGTTTTGTTAAGGTCTCCATCCACCTGTGTGGTATAAATCTGCCAGCCTCTGGGCGGCAGGGGGCCAGGGTGAGAAAAGAGTTCCAAAAGTCCCCTTTGCGCCACTTGCAGACCTAGAACCACGTTTGATTTTCCACCCCTGGAACCGGCTAGATCCTAACTTACACCGGCCCCATGTCGCGGATCAACGCTTTCCGCACCCGCTGCGGACAGGGCTGACGCTCCCAAGGGCAATTAGCGCCCAAGACTCGGGGGCAAATGGCCACTGACGTTTCTCCCGCGTGCCCTTCCCCCGTTCCTTGCGGGCAGAGGAGCTGAGATTTTGATGTGAGGGGCGTCCGTGAAATTAGTGGGAACTCGGTCTGACGGCTTCTCAGAGAGCTGCGTGAAGTTCGTTCAGGGATGTCGAGTGTGCCCAGTACTACAAACTGGGATCCCGAGTTGGCTGGAGTTTCCCAGACTTGAGGCTGGGGTGAGGTTAGCCGTTTGGCTCCCGGGAGAGCACAGAGGAACCCCCACGCTGATGGCAGTCTCGGCCGCGGCTGCGTTTGCCTGGAAGAAAAGGCTAAATACATTAGCGAGCTGGTAAAGCTTTTAAGACCTTCTTGGGAGTGAGTGGCTGGCTAATGAGAGGTTAATTTTGTTTCGAAGGGAAGGCTGCGCTGGTTTCCTGAGATAAATGGACAGGAAGCGCATTACCTCCGCGCGCTGGCAAGAGACTCCCAAATGCTTTTTGCACCTGCCGCTTTGAGCCGCGCGAACTGTGGCGGAGCCCGCAGGGATCGCCGGGACCGGTTTCGTTCGCGCGGGTGATGAGCCCCCTGCAGGTCCCGAGCTCTTTCCTTCCGGGACCGCACTGCTCACTCCAGGCTCTTTATTCTCTCACCCAGGTTCTGCTTGTTCCGGAGTTCGGGGTCCTCCTGATCCCACCAAGCACCCTCCAGGAGCGGAAGGGTTAAAAATGATGTAAGTACAAACCACCAGCGTATTGCCGCTGGGCTGTAGAACTCTGGGTATTGCAGCCTGCTTTGCGGACACCGCGAGCGCGCGAGCAGCGGGGGAAGCTCTTGCTCTAGGATGGGTTGCACAAATCGACCCCGGGGCTGATCCCCGGCTCCTCTGCCCCAGGCGGAGCAAGGACCCTCCTGTTAGGTTTCTGGAAATGGAGATATATTAATAGAACAGTTAAGACATCACACATAGGTTCAGGAAAAGAATACACACCGTGTTTAGAATCCATTAATGTTTCTGGCATGTATTTCAATTCTACCCACTTGCACGTTGTTACAATGATATGCTTTGCTGCGTCCCCTGAATGCCCCGTTCTGGGCTCATCTTTCCTTCCTTGAAAAACAAAGACGAAGGGAGAGAAAGTACAAGTGGCAAGTACGGGGTGGATTTGTGAATTATAAAAGCCGTCAATTCACCATCTTTTTTTTTTCTGATTAAAATGTAAAACTTTTATAAGTCATCGATTTCATGTTTGTGCCCCAGTTTCCTCCCCAGATTTTTATTTGTAGAATCTAAAATCTTCCATAAGCTGCAGCACACGAGCTTGAGGAACGGATGCAATCTAAGCGACCATTCGTCATACGCTCTTCCTTCCCAAGCCGATTCCGGATCTCGCTAATAGTCCGAGTTTACCCCGCGAGTGTGTCAACTGACCTAATGTCTTGACACTTGAAAATAGGAACCACCTTGAGACTTAATTGTGAAAATTAGCATTTTCCTCTAGTCGGCTGAACACTAATGCAGCAATAAAAAGTGACTTGTTAGGCTTATAAATCTTGGGCTTGTCAAATTTTACAACAGAGGAGCAATAAAGCACCTTAAAAGAGATGAAGTTTTTCCTCTTAAAAACAGTTCCGTTTCGTGACACCAGGATATGCAGTGACTCGAGGGCGCCCTCTATTGATAGGAAAATCTAAAACACCCGGGGAATTAAGGAACAGGATATTGGTGTGGGGATGGGGGCGCTAAGGGGTAGGGACACAAACCAAACTGAATTTATTTATCCTTAACTCTTGGTTATATGTTTTGAAGTATCATCAATAAGTTGGGATGCTTCTCTCGTAGGAGTCGAATTAAAACTTAAGGAAAAAGTTTACTAAAATTAGTCTTTGTTAGCAAAATGCTTTGAAAAACACTATTCATATTTGATTACTTTTAAAAGACGTTTACTTATATTTCATTAACTTTATTTCATTTATTATATGCAGCAAGTGCAAGAGAGTAAACCTTTGCTCTACTAGTATTTAGTCCATGGTAGTATCTAAAAACCGTAACTGATACCTCCCGAAAAAGTCATTTCTCCAGGCAACTCTGAAGCTATTATTAAGTATATTATGAATATAACAAGGCTTGGATTATATCTTGGGCCAATAAAAGAATATTTACTACTTGAGTCATCATAGTATGTAATAAGTTGCAATGAAAAGTTACAGTAAAAATTATCCTTCATTAGAGCCTAGTTGTTTTGAGCAATTCACAATGTGTTTAAAATTTAGACACATTTAGACTAAATGAATAAACTGCTGTGATGGAAGGTTTGCCCTCCAATTTTCCTGGTCCATTGATTAGTATATTGTAAAATGTGGAATAGCAACGCATCCATGGTTGATAAGAAACTCCTCATTAGAGATTGTGAGGGATGTAGCTGCAAACTGCGATTAGAAAGAAAGTGGATTTAAAATGGCAGCCCTGAGCCATTAGGGGAATGGGGAATGTGGGGGGCGGGGGTCGCCCACCCGGGCTCCTAGCCTTGAGGCTATTCTTGAGATTAGATATCACTTCGCACCTACTGATAACCAAATTGGACCCTATCATCAATCTCTTAACTGCTTTCCTCTTTATCCACTTGGCAGCCTCTCCTAGCAGACGATTGCCTTTTTCCTAGTTTTGGACCCAGTCAATCGCAAATAGAATTTGCGCTTGACCTGCCCTTGAATGAATCCGCTAATAGAAATGTAGAAATTTGTGGAAAAGGCACTGAGTAACAACAAATCATGGCATAACTTCACACTGCATAAAAACTCACCACCCTCATTAATCTAATTACACAGTAACCTAATACACTGAAGTTCGCCCAGTCTCTGACCCCTCCCCGCTGCTTTCAAGGAGGCAAATGTCAAAAAATAACTCCGGAGCTGGAACTCGCGGGTGCATTCCCAGCCCAGCCCATCTGCCCCGGAGCGCGGGTCACATTCGGATTTCCACCGTGGCTCTGCCCTGCTTTTACAAAACGTCCGCAACATGCTGGCAACGGGGTTCCGCAGATGTGATTGGCTGCGAAGGGACCTGCCGCAAGGCGCAGGAGCTAGAACTTGAAGGCGGTGGGGGAGGAGGGCGGTAATAATAATTAAAAAAAAAAAAAAAAAACTTGGGGGGAAGTTGAACCTGATCACGGCAATTTAAGGGGGAGGTCAAAGGCTGATTCCTTTGCAACGCCGACGAGGGAGATTTGCCGTCGTCTGTTTCTATTGGGTGCGAAGAAACAGTAAATCGCGGAAGAGGGTGGAGGAGAGAGAGAGGAGGAGGGAGCAGGAGGGAGCGAGGCTGGGCCTGGCGCTGCCGTCGGGATCCGCAGGCGGAGGCCACGGCACATGAATTACAGTGAGCAGGAGGAAGGAGGCGCAGGGGCGGGCGCTTCGGATCCCGCGAGTGGCCGCCGGGAACGGCGGAGGCGCGCTCGCACCCAATGGGGCGGGGGCTGTGTGGATTGGCTGGCGCCGAGCGGGGCGGGGTGGCAGTGCTGGGCCGAGATTGATTGACCGCGGGGGACGCGACGCAGAGGCAGCAGGGCCGCCGGCGACTGCTCGCTAGGACTGGGCGCACTTCTTTCCACGCCCGCCGAGTCCACGCTGGCCGGGGCCGGGGCGTCCGCGCGCTCGCGGCTGGGCTCGGCCCTAGCTCACGGTCTTTGTGTCTTCTCTCCCGCCCCTTTGCCCCCGCCCGCCGCCGCGATGCTGCTGCGCCCCGTTGCCGCCGCCGCTGACTTGCTCCGCCCGCGGCGCACTGCTCGCTGCGGTGGTGGCTGCGGCCCGTCTCCGGCGCGGGCCTGAAGGAGGAAGAAGAGGAAGCGAGGCGCGCCCTCCGGCCCATGCAGCAGCCACGGCTCCGGACCCGCCACGGCGCCCGCGCCGCCGCCCTCGCCGGAGCCCACGAGACCTGCATGGACGGGCATGGGCTTGAGAGCAGCACCTTCCTGCGCCGCCGTCCCCGCCGCCTCCGCCGCCGGGGCTGAGCAGCGCCGCCGCCCCCGGCTCTGCCCGCCGCCCCTGGCGCTGCTGTTGCTGCTGCTGCTCAGCCTCGGACTGCTCCACGCAGGTAAGAGGCGCGCGCGGGTCCCAGGGCTTTGTTCCCAGACAGCCCCCGGCCCCGAAGGCGCTCACGGGGGCGGAAGGGCGGCGGAGGCGCGACGGGGAAGGCCTCGCGAGCTCCTGACACGCACCTTGGGGGAGCTTGGGGCGCGGCGCAGGCACACACCCACCGGGCGCGCGGGGCGAGGCTCTTCCCTCCCGCCCTCCTTTGGCACGGACCGTTGATAAATCTCCCTTCCACCAGCCGCTTATCAAAGATTTAGCGAGCGGGGGCGGCGGGGGCTGCGCGCCCCGGACAAATGTTCCGGATGCTTTATTGCTCTCTGCATTGGTGTTTACCGAAAGTCAGGCTCAGATCAGGTTTCCGCCGCTGCCGCCTCGGAGTTGAGACAAGGAGCATTGTGCTGCTTCCCTGGAGTTGGGGGAGGGAAGATGGGAGGGTAGCGGCGAGGCGAAGGAATTGTACCAGATGGAAAGATTTTAACCAGAGTTTGAAAACCTGCGGGTTGATCTCGAAGTAACTAAAACTTTCGAATAGAGATTTCCTTCGTATTTGCAAAAGCTGCTTTAAATTCTGCTTTCCAACCTCCCTGGCAAAACTCGCGCTTTTTGGCTAGCCGCGCGTTTTGGGGTTCTCCGAGGGGTGTGGGAGAGGTTGACAGCATGCTACTTTCTGGAGGTCATTGCTTTCCCTATGGAAGCAGCAGTGTGGAATCTGTTCTTAGCGAAGTAAGCCTGCAGATATGAGCCTTCTAGCTTGCGGGGACCTCCAATTGTTCTATAATCATTCCGTTAAAATCTAGGACGCTCTTTACAAATAAATACCTTTTAAAAAAATTTGCATAGACAAAAAAAATTTTAATGCTGAAATGAGGGGAGAAATATCTCTTAGTCTTAGAACAATCAGAGCATTAGATAAGTTCCTTATCCTTCGAGTCTTTTTGTCCCGTATTTATGACAGCAGTCACAAAACGCTCTGACCTGCAGAGTCCTGAACTTCAGTGCCACCCAAATGTGCGGAGTATTTTTTATTTATTTACTAAGTCATACGAGCCGTGCTAAAAATCAGAGAGGTCTTTTAAGTAATGGGGAAAAAATGTGGCATTTGAGGAGACTTACTTTACTTTACTTTTACTTTGTATTGTGATGTAACCAGCTGCATTTTAACACTGTCACTTTGGGAAAATATAGACTTAAGTCTTAATAAAAAGTGTGATAGCAAGTTTTAGAATGATTGAAGTTTTTAATCAATGATTTTTAGAATCCTAGAAAATAATGTCATTCTGTTTACAGTTATATGGAAAAGTTTTCTTGACATGTCTAAAGGTATATCAGTATCAGGAGTGCTTTGTGTGAAAAATGTGTGTCCATAATGTCAAAATGTAGGTTTCATGAAATACAAGTTGAAATGTGAAGCAGACTCTTTCCCTCTTGGCTGCTTGGATATTGTTTCCCATAGTTGCCATAGAGTCCTATGACAGGATTAGAATGTGGTCCTTGAAGATTTCTTTGCTGGCCCCTGAAACTCATAAGTTGGTTTGAAGGTTTAGAAAATTGAGGTGCGTTAGTTCAAGAAGTTGGAATTTGAAACTACTGTCAGTATCCTAATATGTCCTAACTAAAGTTATTTTGGTGACTGCTTTCTGTGGACAACCTGTTGGAGTAGAGCAGTTAATCCGTAAAAGAGGGCTCCTTCACAGAGATTTCTTTCAAGAGCATGCTATTGAAATGCAGGGGTTGTTTCTCCTTAGAGCAAGGAGCCTAGCCCAGTGCTCTTTGCAGATGGACTGCCATATGTTTTATGCCTGGATCCATGTCATTTGCCTCAGCACCCATATGGTTCTGCATTTCCCTTAATTCAGCTTTAGCATATCTCCTTTCTTTTATTATAAGCTGGTGATTGTGCCACAAACTCACACGTGCAGCCCTGGCGTCCAAGAACACTGTCTTTAACGGTGAGGCCTTTATGTCTGAATTGTTAGCAAGAGCTCACAAATCCTTTAGCACTTTGATAACTGGAATGAAAATATTATCCACCAATCATAGATGATCTGACCTGCAAAATAGAGAAATCTGTGTCTGCATATTTTGAAATGTGCCCTTGGGGAATAAGAGTGCTTTTATTTACTTTTTT
>JAQZBX010042677.1:0-21932 GCA_029593785.1 Cabassous unicinctus
GGAAACAGGAGCTAAGCCCGGAGAGAAATGCAGCCCCGGGAAGAGAGGAACCCCAGAAGCCTGAACCCTGGCAAACGCCGGCAGCTGTCTTGCTCTAACATGTGACAATGGACTGTGGTGAGAGAAGAAACTGAACGCTTTATGGCCTGGTAACTGTGGACTTCTACCCCAAATAAATACCCTTTATAAAGACCAACCCGTTTTTGGTATTTCACATTAGCACCCCTTTGGCTGACTAATACAGTCACTAAAAAAAAAAAAAAAAAATGTAGGGTGCTTCACAAATTTGTGTGCCATCTTTGCGTAGATTCCATGCTAATCTTCTCTGTATTGTTACAATTTTAGAATATGTGCTGCCGAAGTGAGCTTCCCAATTGATTTTTAACAAAGCTCCAAAGCCCACTCAATTGGTAAAGAACTGTCCCTTCAACAAACAGTGCTGGGAGAACTGGATATACATATGCAAAAGAATGAAGGAAGACCCCTATCTCAAATCACATACAAAAATAACTCAAAATGGATCAAATTCCCAAATACAAGAACCAAGACTATCAAACTTCTAGAAAAAAACATAAGGAAAGCATCTTCAAGATCTTTTATTAGGCATTGAAATCTTAGACTTTACATCCAAAGCACAAGCAACAAAATAAGAGATAGATAAATGGGACCTCATCAAAATTTAAAAACTTTGTATATCAAAGGATTTTACCTTGAAAGTGAAATGACAACCTACTCAGTGGGAGAAAATATTTGGAAACCACATATGCAATAAAGGTTTAATATCCAGAATATAAAAATAAACTCTACAACTCAACAATAAAAAGACAAACAAACCAATTAAAAACCAAGCAAAAGACCTGATAAAAGTTTCTTCAAAAAATATACAAATGGCTAAAAAGCACTTGAAAAACACTCACATCAATAGATAGAACATCTATACTGATCAATAAGGAAACAGAGAAAGTGAACAATTTGATAAATGAACTAGACTTAACTGCAGGATATACATTCTTTTCAAGTGGCCATGGATCATTCTCCAGGATAGACTACATGTTGGGACACAAAACAGGTCTCAATAAAGTTGAAAACACTGAAATTATACAAAGTACTTTCTCTGACCATAATGAATTGAGGGTGGAAATTAATAACAGGTGGAGGACTGGAAATCACACAAATTTATGGAGGTTAAAAAAAAAAAACACAGAAGAAACTGCAAGAGAAATCAGTAAGTATCTTGAGATAAGTGAAAATGAACCAACAGGTGATGGTTAGGCTAATGTGTCAACTTGGCCAGGTAATGGTGCCCAGTTGTTTGGTCAAGCAAGCACTGGGATAATTGTAATGCAAGAATATTTCATGGACTTTAATCACCAGTGAGTTGATCTATAGCTGATTACATCTACAATCAACTGAGGAGATTGCCTTCAGCAATGGATGACATCTCATCCAATCAGTTGAAGACCTTAAAAGGAGAAATGATTTCAGAATTCAGAGAGAGAATTTCCATCTCTACTTCAGAAAGCCAGTGTTCCTAGGGAACTCACTGAGGACCTTCATCGGAGTTCCTGGCTTGCAGTCTGCCCTATGCTATTTGGACTTGTGCATCCCCATGGTCACATGAGACAATTTTATAAAATCTCATACTATTTACAGATATCTCCTATTAGCTCTGTTTCCCTAGAGAATCCTGACCAATACTTGGTACTGCGAGTGGTTCTTGAGAAACGGAATCTTAAAAATGGGATTTCTGAATTGGTTCTGGGGTTTTTTAATTTGGCTCTCTACTCTGATTAGATTCAAAGGCACTGATGACTCTGTTTCCAATAATCAAGAAGCCACTGACAGTCCATGGTGTGTGTTGGCAATAGATATAAACAAAATATCATCACTGGATATGACTACTTCCATGCTTATAAGAAACAAGGCTCTGGATGAGAGTGTTTTTGACACTGTTAACAGAGTTTTGCAGAAATAAATGAAATTGTGAAAAAAAAAAAACAATAGAGAGAATCAACAAAACTGAAAGGTTGTTCTTCCAGAAGATCAACAAAATCGACAAACACTTAGCTAAACTGACAAAGTAAAAAGAGAGAAAATGTAAAAAAATAAAATCAGAAATGAGAGGGGGGACATTACTACTTACCCACAGAAATAAAAAAGCTCAAAAGAAGATACTATAGACAATTGTACACCAACAAACCAGACAACTTAGAAGAAATGGACAAACTTCTAGAAACACATGAACAACCTACAGTGACCATAGAAGAAATAGAAGACCTTAACAAACCAATCACAAATAAAGAGATCAAAGCCATCACCAAAAACCTCCCCAGAAAAGAAAAGCCCAGGACTCGATGGCTTCACAGGCAAATTCTACCAATCATTAAAAGATTTATTACCATTTCTGATCAAACTCTTTTAAAAAATTGGACAGGGGGGACACTACCAAACATTCTATGAAGCCAACATCACCTAATACCAAAGCCTGATAAAGATAGTACAAAAAAAGAAAATTACAGAAAAATTTCTCTAATGAATATAGATGCAAAAATCCTTTTAAAAACTTGCAAATAGAATCCAACAGCACATTAAAAGAATTATACACCATGATAAAGTGGGTTTTATTCCAGGTATGCAAGGGTGGTTCACACAGGAAAATCAATCAATGCAATGCACAACATTAATGTATCGAACGAGAAAAATCACATGATCATCACGATTGCCACAGAAAAGGCAATTGACAAAATCCAGTTCTTGATAAAAACACTCCAAAGAATAGGAATAGAAGGAAACTTTCTCAACATGATAAAAGGCATATATGAAAAACCCACAGCTAGCATTGTACTCAATGGTGAAAGACTGAAAGCTTTCCCACTGAGATCAAGAACAAAACAAGGATGTCCACTGTCACCATTGTTATTAGAGTAATTAGGCAAGAAAAGGAAATAAAAGGTATACAAATCAGAAAGGATTTGATCACTATTCATATAGTGATCCTATATCTAGAAATTCCCCCAAAACCTACAACAAACCTACTAGAGCTAATTAATAAGTTCAACACAGTGGTGGGATACAAGATTAACATGCAAAAATCAGTAGTGTTTCTATACACTAGTAATGAGCAATCTGAGGAGGTAAACAGGAAAAAAATTCCATTTACAACAGAGCCTAAAACAACCAAATATTTAGGAATAAACTTAACCAAGGACATAAAGGACCTATATTCATAAAATTGCAAAACATTGTTAAAAGAAATCAAAGACTTAAATAAATGGAAGGACATTCCATGTTCATGGTTTGGAAGACAATATTGTTAAAGTGACAATTTTACCCAAATTGACTTACAGATTTAATGCAATCCCAATAAAAATTATAACAGCCTTCTTTGCAGAAATGGCAAAGCCAATTACCAAATTTATTTGGAAGGTAATAGCCAAAAATATCTTTAAAATGAAGAATGAAGTTGGAGGACTCTCACTTCCTGACTTTAATTCATATTACCTAGCTACAGTGGTAAAAAATAAATAAATAAATAAATAAATGAAAAATAAAAAAATAAAACAGCATGGTACTGGCATAAAGATAGACATATTAACCAATGGAATTGAATTGGAATTGAAATAGACTCACATTTATTACTGATTTTTGACAAGGCTGCCAAGTCCACCCAGCTGGTTCAGAAGAGTATATGCCACAAATGGTTCTGGGAGAACTGAATATCTATATCCAAAAGAAATAAAGAGGATTCCTATCTTGCACCTTATAAAAAAATTAGCTCTATAGATCAAAGACCTAAATATTCAAGCTAAATCCATAAAACTCCTAGAAGAAAATGTAGGGAAACAACTTCAAGATCTTGTGATAGGAGGTAGTTTCCTAAACCTTACAATCTAAAGCATGAGCAATGAAAGGAAAAACAGATAAATGGGACATCCTCAAAATTAAATACTTTTGTGCTTCAAATGACTTTGTTAAGAAGGTGAATAGGCACACTAGATATATGGAAGCCATATATCTGATAAGGGTTTGATTTCCATGATATATAGGGAGATCATACAATTCAATGATAAAAAGACAAGCAACCCAAATAAAAAATGGGTAAAAGACTTGAATAGACTTTTTTTCCAACGAGGAAATACAAATGGCCAAAAGTACATGCAAAGATGTTAAATATCACTAGCTGTGACAGTTTGAGATTATTTTAAGAATCTCAAAAAGAGAAAGATTATGTTTGTAAACTATTCCTCTGGGTGTGATATCCTTTGATTGCATGAGATTCAGCTGAGATGTCTTTGATTAAATTACATGTTAAGATTAGGACTTTGATTCAACCACATCAGTAAGACTGACTCAGGTTTAGTCCCCGTTCCCTTGGTGGGCCAATATAAACAGACACTCACTCAAGAAGACCCAGGCTGGAAGAGAGAGCTCTATCATTTTTGATCCTGGGACCCCAGGGAGAGATAAGCTGTTCTCCTGATAGTTTGCAGCTGACCTTGTGAAGAGAACAGTATAGCTGAGACAGATTTAGAGGGCCTGGAATGAAATGAGCCCTACGCCAGGAGAAAGAGGGAGCCCTGAGAGACAAGCCTTATACCAGCCTGTAACTGAGAGAAAGGAAGCCCAAAGAGGAAGGCAGAACCCTCCCAGAGACAGCGACCATCTTGCTTCAACACAAGGCAACTGACTTTGGTGAGAAAGCACCCTTGAGTTGGACTCTATAGGAACTTGTACCTGTAAGCTTTTACCCCAAATAAATACCCTTTATTAAAGCCAAGAGATTTCTGGTACTTTGCATCAGCACCCCTTTGGCAGACTAATACACTAGCTATTAGGGAAATGCAAATCAAAACTATAATGAGATATCATCTCACACATCATAGAATAGCCATTATTAAAAACAGAAAACTACAAGTGCTGGAGAGGATGTGGAGAAATAGGAATACTCCTTCACTGTTGGTGGGAATGGAGAATGTTGCAGCCTCTGTGGAAGACAGTTTGGAGATTCCTAAGGAAGCTAAATATAGAACTGCTGTATGACCAGCAATTCTGTTACTAGGAATATATTCAGAAAAACTGAAAGCAGGTATGCAAACTGAAATTTGCACAGAGATATTCATAGTGGTGTTATTCACAATTGCCAAAAGATGGAAACAACCCAGGTGTCCATCAACTTATGAATGGATAAACAAAATGGAGTATATACATATGATTGAATGCTAACTGCAGAAAGAAGAAATGAAATTGGGACACATATGGCAACATGTATGAACCTTGAGGACATTATGTTGTGTGAAATAAGACAGATACAAAAGAATAAATATTGTATGGTCTCACTAATATGAAATAAATATGATGAAATTCATGGACTTAAAATCTGGAGTATAGGTTACTAGGAGCTAGAATGAGGGCTGAGAAGGGTGAGGTGGTACTTAATGTCTGCAGAATTGTTATTAAGGTTGATTGTAAATGTTTGGAAATGGATAGAGATGATGGCTACACAAATAATGAGTATAACTAACACTGCTGATTTATAAATGTTATTGTGGTGAAAGGGATAATTTAGAGTTGTAAATGTCAATAGAAAGAAAATTAGAGGATAATCTTGGGAAGGTATAACAGTGCATTCAGTGGTGGATGAGCATTGTGATTGAAGGTACAAATACAAAAATATTTTTCCATGAACTAGAACAAATGTATGCCATTATCAAAGATGTTTAGTATATGGTGACACATGGGAAAAATACAACTAATATAACTTGGGGACTATAGTTCACAGTAATATTGTAATATTTTTTGCATCAATGGCAACAAAAGTACTATATCAATGCTAAGGGTCAAAAATAGGGGGCTATAAGGAGGTATGGATTTTTCTTTCTGGAGTAATGAAAGCATTCTAAAATTGTGGTGATGACAGCACAACTCTACAGATAGCCACTGAGTGTAAACTTTGGATGGATTATACAATGCATGGGACTGTATAACATAGTAAACCCTGTTGTGAATGATGGACTGTGGTTAACAGTACAAAGATGAGAACAGTCTTTCATGAACTATAACAAATGTGTAATTCTATGATGTGGTGTTAATAATAGGGTGGTTTATCAGAAAAATACACCTAATATAAGTGTCTTAGTTTGCCAAATGCTGCCAATGCAAAAATACCAGAGATGGGTTGGCTTTTATAATGGGAAATTTACTAGCCGTAAAAGCTTACAGTTCCGAAGCTGTGAAATGTCCAAATCAAGGCATCATCAGAGATGCTTTCTCACCAAAAATTCAGCTGCTAGCAGATCTTGGAGTCCTGCCACATGGGGATGTAAAATGGTGGGTATGCGGGTCTCTAATTTCTCCTGGAGCTCAGTTGTGGGCAGTCAGGCATTTCTCCCTGGGCCTCATCTGTTTGAGCCTCTTGGGGCTTCTCTGACTTTCTGCAGCTGTAGGCAAACCTGGAGTCCTCTCTCATATCGCCACGTCAAAATGGCAGAACTCCCTTTTCATGTGTCTCTTTCTCTGTGTTTGTTCTTAGTTTATATATGACTAGCAAGAGAGTAGAGCGCTAACCTGGGTCATGCCTCACTTATGTTGTCCAATCAAATCCCAAAAGCGATCTAATCAAGTGATCTTATCAAAGTTCCCTTAACTGAATTTAATGCAGTCAAAGGGCTCCACACCCATAGGAATGGATTAGTTCAAGAAGAATCTTTTCTGAGATTCACAAGATTCACACTGTCACAGTAAGATATGGACTGTAGTTAGTAGTAATATTTTGATGTTCTTTCATCAATTGTAACAAATGTTCCACAACAATGCAAGGTGTTGATGGTGGAGTGGGGTATGGGAATCCTGTATGTTATGCATGATTGTTTCGTAAACTCACATTTCTCTAATTTTTAAAAAAGCACATGAAAAGATGTGCAATAGCACTAGCTATTAGGTAAATGCAAATCAAAACCACAATGAGATTCCATTTCACACCCACTGGAATGGCTACGATTAAAAAAATCCAGAAAATTACAAGTGTTGGGATGTGAAGAAATAAGAAAACTAATTCATTGCTGGTGGGAATGTTAAATGGTGCAGCCACTGTGGAAGACAGTTTGGCAGTTCTTTAGAAAGCTAATCATAGAATTGTCATATGACCCAGACATACCACTACTAAGATATATACCCCAAAGAATTGAAAGCAGAGACTTGAACAGATATTTGCACACTGAAGTTCATAGAGACATTCTTCACAATTACCAAAAGATGGAAGCAACTCAAGTGTCCATCAACCAACGAATGGATAGACAAAATGTGGTATATACATACAATGGAATATTATTCAGCATTAAAAAGGAATGAAGTTCTAATTCATGCAATAATATGGATGAAACCTGAAGACCTCATGTTGCATGAAATAAGCCAAATACTAAAGGAAAAATATTGTGTGATGTTACTGATATGAAATAATTAGAATAAGCACACTCATAGAGTCAGAATCTAGAATATATGTTACCAGGGACTGTGTTGGTGTTAAGAAATGGGGAGTTAATTCTTAAATTTTACAGAATTTCTATTTGTTTTGATTGTAAAGTTTTGGTAATAGATTGTGAATATAATTAACAGCACTGAATTATATAAGTGAATGTGGTTAAAAGAGGAAATTTTAGGTCTTATGTATGCTAGTAGGATATAAAGTAAAAGGAAAAGCAGAACTGTACAACACAGTGAACCCTGGTGGAAATGATGGACTATAGTTAATAGTATAATTATAAAAATGTTCTTTCATGAATTGACAAACATACCACACTAATTAATGTAAGGTGTTATATTAGGATAGTATATGGGAAGCTTGCATTTTATATATTTTATTATATTTTTGTAAATCTACACTTCTCTAACAAGAAAAATATTAATAAAACATAAAAATTTAAAAAGTAAGTTAATGTCCTTAAATTTATTATCTCACTAGTAGAATTCAAGGAAAGGATATTAACAGGGATTAAGAAGGCCATTTCATAGTGATAATGAGGTCAATAAATCAAGAAGATATAATGACTCTAAGCTTATAGTCAAAGATTTCAATATCACTCTCTCAATAATTTATAGAACAAGTAGGCAGAACATCAAGAAGGAAATAAACATACTTGTCATAGAGATTGCGAAAGACTACATGGCAACTAAATGCAAAGTAAGATCCTGGATTGGATCCTGGAAAAGAAAAAAAGTGTTAACAGGAAAACTGCTTAAGACTGAATAATTCTAAACTTTGGTTAATAGTGCTGTGCCAATGTAAATTTCTTAGTTTTGATACATAGTCTATGATTATGTAAGATGTTAACATAAGGGGAAGCTGGATGAAGTGTATATGGGAACTCTACTATTTTTGCAACTATTGTATGTCTAAAGTTATCACAAAATAAAAAATATTAGCTGTTAAAAGTTCTTATGATCAGAAAAATAGTGGAATTTGTAACATAGCATTTTTAATTTAAAGATATTTTAAAAGTGCAAATATAAGAATTGCAAATGAGAACAAGACTTAGAAAAAACTTTATACGGGTACAGCTGAAGGAAGTCCCATTACTACCATCTACCAGAGCCTGCCATCTCTCAAGTTTGTTGTTTACTTGAAGCAAAGGATACAAGACAGGACAAACGTGTTCATCATTGTGTGCAGTTGTCCTTAACTCTCCTGATCCTTGATTCTGGGATATAAGATCCTATGCAATAAGAGGAGAGAGTCAGAACTTAGAACCACTCCAGGCAGTGATCAAGGGAGAAAGAACCCAAGCCAGTCCTAAACCTTGTCACAGACATCTTAACAAAGGCTTGTGTGTGCTAATGACAAAGATTCCGAAATTAAGAAACTGAAACTTGTTTCCACTTTTATAACATTCCATTTTTAAGTTTTACTCATGATAACTCTTTATTGTTGAAAGAAATGTCTTCTTGTTGACATAACCATCCATTACTTCCTGGGCAGGCTCAGCTTTGCTCATAAATTTCAGGGATTAAAACTCCCACCCTCCTTTCGCAATCTTCATGCTTTCATCACACAACTTGGCATTCACCTCTTCCTTCACAGACGGTATCTGAGGGCTTTTCTTTTTGGAAATTGTCCCACAAACTTTCTCAAATCTATTTATCTATGTGTCCATGATGCCCTCAATCTTCTGCTGGGACTTTTACATAACTGAGAGGAATTCATAAATTTTCTAGGCAAACAAGATTCCCTGGGTATTACTTTAATATATTAATACATCCATGGCAGAAAGAATTGACTGGCATCACCCCCGCCCCACAATGCACACAATAAAAAGTGGGCTGACATCACCCTTGCCCCATAATGCACACAACAAAAAGTGGGTGCATCAATGAATTGAAAGAATTTAATTTAGGTCTTTCCTAAGGAAACAAAGAGAGCATTCATTAGAAGCTAAGATTCTTCTTTTATGATTCTGGTAAACTGTTGGTAAATATTCCTCTAAGAAATTGACTACAAGATCACACAAACTCCATGCTAATTGAGGAAATTTTCTATACTGCTCCCTACCCATAATTTCCTCAAATTAATGGCTTTTCTTGTGATTTATACATATAGTAGGTAAGACTTTTCAATTTCTTCTCTAGAACTAAACATGATTTCTTCCTTAAGCCTCATTCCATCAGTAATGGTACACAACGCTGCCAACTCAGAATATACTTTGTCATCTCAGGCAGTCTTAGTTGTGTCTTTACACTTTCCCCCAATCTTTTTCCTTTGGTGAGGGAAAAGCCCTGGGAGTCTTCAGAATCTAATGACAATGGCATCATGGGAGAATTATCCTGGCCCCCAGTCGCCTCCAGGTCTCCAGCTTTCAGTGTCACATCCATGATCTTCTTGGCTACACCAGAAACATTTTGCTGCTGTCGATGCTCCATTGGCCAGTGAAGATGCTCGGTGAGTTGGCATCTAGCCCATCAGCCTGGGAGCCTCACACAGCATCTCCACTCTGCTCCCCTAACCATGGTGGTGGGAGGAACTCCACAGGTGTTCACCACCTCCCAGGCAGATGGGAAGCAGAGCATAGGCCTCCGCTATGTGAGACCCCTATATTTATCTAAGCACTTTATTATCCCCCCATATCCACCACTTTGGAGTTAACACCAGGGAAGACAAAAGTCAGTGCTCACTTCTCACAGACCCTCACCACTTTCTTTCTTGAGTTCCTTAGAACACTCTTTTCTCAACTCAAAGGTATTTTAATATTTCCTTGGTGTCTGTGTTTATTTCTTTTTGGAGATGTGGGAAGGATGAAACAATGGGGTGGAGAAAATTGACTAAAAACTTTTCCTGCAAATACATAGTTTATGTCAAGACCTCAGCTTTGAACATTTCAAGAGGCAAGGATGAATTTCGTTTCTTTGAAACTCTGATGTGGCCTCACTTCCTAAAGGCAGTAGAAAGGCGGGTATGATTTGAGCTAAAATTATTTACCACAGTGTCCTAAGTGTTTCAGTATATATATTTGCATATATCTGCCTAGTTTGATGTGCCAATCTTTGAAAGCATGAAATACACAAAAGCCTGGGTAAAGGGGGCTTCTCCTGACCCATCCAATTCTAGGCTCTAGGAGAAATATATGAGCCTGGAGTGAAAATTATGACTTTGCGTGGTGGCTGGTGAGAGAAAAGGGCTATGATTCTGGGGAAGGTTTTGACAAAGACAGATGTTAGGGAGGCAATGGGACCTTAGGTTTCACCCCTGCTCTCTGAAATGGGAATAAGCTCAGCAGGAACCAAGTTATTCATTTATTTAATCAACAAATAATTATTGAGCATCTACTCTGTGCTAGGCCCTGTGTCATTATTGGCAGATTATAGCGTGGACCTAACAAAAGGGGTTTACTTATAAAGTGAGGGATATAGACTAAGCAATGAAACAGTGGTGAGCACTTTTGTTCCCCAAAGAACTGAGAAATACTGATGACTACTTACTGAAGGTTTACTATTGCCTGGCAAGATTCTAAAAGTACCACCTGTATTTCATTGATGCTAAGATGCCTCCTTTGTGAGATGCATTATTGTTTATGAGCCACTCTGAGAGAAAAAAAAATCCTGCCAATTAAATATGAACAATGCTTTCTTGTTACTTTGAATTTTTATTTTATGATCACTGAAAGCTGATACCTAGCTACATGTAGACTTTTTTAAAAAATCAGAATTCATTCTTGTTCAACCATTTAAAAGGAAAATATGAGTGAAATAAATTATTTAATGTATTCCTAAAACTCCTTTACGTTTGAAATCTCTATTCCCAGTCAGTTTGACCGAGTTGTCAAAGTCCTAGTTTTTCCACAAAATAAAAGTTCAGAACCATCAAGAGATTAGCTGTGCGATATTTCATAGAAGAGTGATTTACCCCCATCTCCAGAATTTTCTTTCAAGCTACTGACACTCATTCTCAAGTTTAGATACTGGAGCATCCTTGAACTTACCAGATGTCAACAGAACACTTTCTGACAAAAAGGAGTTAAAATCCTCCCTAAAATAGTCCTTATATCGTTCGTGACCTGAAAATTGGGGTGAATTCATGTGTCTCGTCATGCTTCCAGAAATAACAACAGTCTTAATCCATGAGTAATCAATAACTGCATCAGGACTGCTCCATGGCCATCAGTGAGCATAAGCTCCATTCATTGTCAGATCTTGATTTCAAGATGTTAAAATGTAAAAGGTATATATGTGGTCTTAGAATTGATGATATATAGATAAACCATTTAATCCTCACAATACTATGAGATAAGTACTATTATTATCTCCATTTTACAGACAGAGAAGTAACAAAAGCATAGAAAGTTCCAGAAACTTATCCATGCTCACCCAGGATTCTGACCCAAGGAGTATGGCTGTTGAGACCCTCACCACATGATTCCCTCCTTCATTTCCTCATGTTGTTGCTCAAGGGTCACTTCCCCAGGAGGCCTCCCCTGACAACCCCAACTAAAGTAGCCCCCACATCACCTTTTTTCTCCTTACCTTACTTTCTCCATTGCACATATCACAACCAGACATTATAGCAGATAGTCTCGGTTTATTTGTTTACTCTCTGCCTTCCCCTCTAGACTGTAAAGTCCGTGAGGGCAGGAAGCCTTATTATTGTATCCCAAGTATCTGGAACAGTGCCTGACATATGACAGGCATTCAATACTCATTTGTTGAATAAATTGAAAAAGTAGACTCAGAGATTCAAATACACAGATTTCTTTCTATAAGATACAGTAATTTTTTTGCTGAAATATGTGCATGGAAAGAGGAATAATTTCCTTCAAGAGACGGTATAATGTAATGGTTAAGATAGCAGATTTTAGCCACAGTCTAACTGGGTTTGAATCCTGGCTCTGCTACTTACTAGCTATGTCACTTTAACATTGCTTTACAAGTTATTTAATGTCTCTGTGCCTCAATTTCATGATTTTTGAATTGCCAATACAATAGTATCTACTTTATAGGGTTGTAGAGGTTTAAATGCATTAATACATGTCAAGTACTTACAACAGTGCCAGGAATATTTTAAGCAAGATGGAAGTGTTATCTATTATTATTATCACCACCTGCTTGGCCATTCCATGCTCTTTTAAGGGATAACTGTATTAGGTTTTTAAAGATCTTTTTAAATATTATAATTCTGATAATTTTATATTAATATCTGTATTGTGCATTTCCCAATAAGAGCCAGAATGTTCCATTTTATGTTTCTACTTATCCTGCAAGAAGTAAGGAGCTGTTAATGGGACACAGGGCATATCTAGACTCAGGTGAAAACTTGCAGAGACTTATCATTACTTGTGATCATTTTGGTAATGGTCCAGTATGAAAAAATCCAGGGAATCAGGTTATTTTGAATGCCCTCACACATTGTTTCGGTGGGTGGAGACCCACACAATAACCAAAAGAATATAGAATTCCCATCCTAGGGAGTTCTGCTACATTCTCTAATAGGATGGCAAGAACCCCCTGAGTACAAGGGTAGTGCCTAGTGAAGGAAGACAGACCATTACACCAGGCCCTTGATATTGATGATTGTACTAATGAACATTTTCTTGTGAAATTGAAACTAAGCCTTGTATTATATACTGCCTGAGAGTTACCTCCTGAAAGCCTCCTTGTTGCTCAAATGTGGCCTCTCTCTAAGCCAAACTCAACATATAAATGCATGACTCCCAGGGATGAGCCTCCCTGGCACCGAGGAATTATTACCAAGCGCCAGCTAGCAATGCATCTGGAAAAAGACCTTGACCAAAAGGGAGAAATGTTAAATACAAATGAGTTTTTATGACTAAGAGATTTCAAAGTGAGTCAAGAAGTCATTCCAGAGATTACACTTATGCTTATCTCAGTAGGATTTCATTGACTGCTACAGTAAACAGTGCCTCAAAGAACAGGGCTCCTGAGGGCTCCAGAGACATCTAGACACTATAGGCAGGGCAGACAATCTCAGGAATTTGGCACCCTATCAGTGGGCCTTACTTTGAAATATATGCTCCCCAATATAACAAAGTCAGACTCATTTATAATTTTCCTACACATGACTCTTCTGCCCCTTTTATTTGAACCTATAATTGGCACTATACTCATTAAATATACGTCCCAAAGACTTAAATCTTTGGTCCCTTCATGTGCCAATTGAGTCCTGAATCTCAGCAGAGTTGCAATACCTACTCTCCAGTTCATTAGACTCACCCAGGACAACTAGCAAGGAGATGATGATGGACAACACCTATCCCAAGGAACAGAAAGTGTCTGCATCTGCAAGCAAGATAGTTCCATCCATAAGCCCCATGGGATCTAAGCCCCCTCTCAATTAGAAACAGAGTGGGCATCAGCATCCCCAAATCCTCAAGACTGGGGAATGAACAATGGACTAAAGTAGTCTTATTATTATTCTATTATAGAGTTCTTATTTTTCTAGTAATGGAAGAACTTGTATCATTGATATAAAGGCAGTGGACACCAGAAGTTCTGAGGGGAGGTAGAGGGAAGAATAGGTATAATATAGGGGCATTTTAGGGACATTGGAACTGTCCTGCATGACATTGCAATGATGGATACAGGCCATTATATATTTTGTCATAACTTACAAAATTGTGCAGGACAGAGTGTAAATTATAATGTAAACTATAGGCCACAGTTAATAGCAATGTTTCAATTTATGTTCATCAATTGTAAAAAATGTACCACACTAATGAAAGATGTTGTTAATGGGAAAGTGTGGGAGGGGGAGGGGGTAGGGCATATGGGAATCCTCTATATTTTTTATGTCACATTTATGTAATATAAAGCTTCTTTAAAAACAAAATTTAAAAAATTAATAAAAATGCCCTTACATCCAGTTCTCTCTAGGAGTTGATCAACTCCTTAAATAGAGGAACATATCATTGTTTTTTGAATGTTTCATTGTGTCCAGTGTTCTGTTCCAAACAAGGAAAATGTTGAAATACATTTTCTCCTGTGGCCCTATCCAACCAGTCTTGCCCAATTATGTTAATTTTCTTTGAGGGAGGCCGCTGTTTGCTAACAGATTGAAGCAAAAGAACTTCATGCATAAAAAATATGATATTTCAAGTGATGTCACCAAGATGGTGGGGTGAGATACTCCAAGGTTCTCTTCCACACAGAAATTTTAAACAACAAGCAAAACCAGGAATAAGCATCTATCTCAGAGCTCTGGAAACCAGTTAATGGACAGCAGTAACCAGTCAAGTGCTGAATCAAGAAAAAGCAATTTAAGAATGGTAGGAAAATCCATGGTGCTTTTGCTGACCCTTCCCCCACACCCTCCTCAGCTCAGTATGGATCTGGCCTGTACTTCCAGTACAGGTCCCTAGCTCTGGTACCTAAGGGAGCAGAGAAACCCTTATGCATATACTAGGAAGCACATATGTCTGTGTCCATCTGTCTCATGGTAGGCTGCAGGACTGAACTGAGACAAACGTGCTTACCATCCTAGAACTTGCCCAGCATGTAGAAATGGCTTGCAGGACGGCTAATATGCAGTGAGAAAATAATCAAATTGAAACTGCCTGGGGTAAAGGACTACTGACTTTAAGATATGCAAGAGTTCCCGGGACTGAAAGGAAAGACTGCAAATTTTCTGCAGAAAGAGGGGGTATTAAGAGAGTGTCTGTGTGAGTGGAAGAATTCCCAAGGCCACATATGCATGCCAAGGATTACATGTATACTCAGAAAAGACTGGGAAGAACAAATACCTTCATCTTAAAAAGTATTTTCTTTTCTTCTTTTCCTTTTTTTAATCTTTGGCTAGTTCCTGGTATTCAAAGAAGCCTCAGTCTTAACACTAGCTGGAACAGACACCTCAGTGACTAAACCCTAGAGGTAACACATTCAAATATTAAAATGTCCATTGTGCAAGAAATGACAACAAGGCATGCAGAGAACCAGGAAATGATAGCCTATGCAAAGGAAGCAAATAAAAAGAAAGACCAGACTTTGGACATAACAGAAAAAGATTTTTTTAAAAAATTTGTCTTAAATCTGCTCACAGTTAAAAGACATTATGAACAAAGAACTGAAGGAAATCAGGGAAACAATAGATGAACAAAAAGAGTTCTCAGGTGCTCAGAGATCATTCTTTAAAATAAACCATATGTTAGATCACAAAACAAGTCTCAAAATAATAAAAAATATTGAAATCATGCAATATATCTTCTGTGACCATAATAGAATAAAGCTAGAAATCAATAAAACAGGAAGAATTGGAAAATTCACAAATATGTGGATGTTTAAAAATACACTCAGTCAATGGATCAAAGAAGAGATCACAAAGGAAATGAAATATCTTGAGGCAAATGAAAATAAAAATACAACATACCAAAATTAATGGGATGCAGTGCTCATAAGGAAATTTATAGCTTACATTAAAGAAGAAAAAAGCCTCAAATGAATAACTTAGCCACACACCTGAAGAAACTAGAAAAAGAACAAAGTAAACTCAAACTGAACAAAAAAGCAGGAAATAAAGACTAGATTAGAGATAAATAAAATAGGGAATAGAAAAACATTGGAGAAAATCAGTGAAACCAAAGTTGATTCTTTAAAAAAAAAAGTGTTAAAATTTTAAAAACTTTTAGCTAGAATGACAAGGGAAAAAAGAGAGGATGCAAATAACAAAAATCAGAAATGAAAGATAGGGCAATACTACTAAACTTACAGAAATAAAAACTATCATAAGAGGATACTAAGAACAAAAGTATGCCAAAAAATTAGATAACTAGATGAAATGGACAAATTCCTAAAAATATATAAATTACCTAAATGAACACAAGTAGAATTAGACAATTGAGTGAGTAACCAAAATTGCCAATAAAGAAAAGTCCAGGGCTGGAGGCTTCACTTGTGTACCTTACCAAAAAGTTAAAGAATGAACACAAATCTTTTTCAGACTTTCCCAAAAATCAAAGAGGAAGGACCACATCCCAACTCATAAAGCTAGTATCACTCTAATACCAAAACAAGAAAAAGAATCAAAAGACCAATGGATATACATGCAAATACGCAAATATCCAAAACAAAATACTAACAAACTAAATACAATAGCACATTAAAAAGAGTATACACTATGGCCAAGTGTGATTTATCCCAAGAATGCAAGAGGTTTAACTTAAGAAAATTAACAAATGTAATATACTACATTAATAGGATGACAGAAAAGAAACCATGATCATTTCAATTAATGCAGAAAAGGCATTTGACAAATACAGCATACTTTCTTGATAAAAAAAAAAAAAAAACACTCAGAAAACTAGGAATAGAAGGAAACTTCCTCAACATGATGAAAACCCACAGCTAATATCATACTCAACCACAAAATACTGAAAGCTTCCTCCCTAGGAGCAAGAATAAGATATGGATGCCCACTTTTACCACTGCTATTCAACATTGTACTGGATTTTCTAATCAGAGAAGTTAGGCATAAAAAGAAATAACAGAGATCCCCATTGGAAAAGAAGAAGTAAAACTATCGCTATTTGTAGATGGCATAATCCTATATATGGAATATCTTGAAGAAGCTACAAGAAAGCTACTAGAATGAATAAATGAATTCATCGAAATGGCAGGATACAAGATCAGTACACAAAAATCAGTAGTGTTTCCAAGCACCAGCAATGAAGAATCTGAAAGAGAAGTCAAGAAAACAATTCCATTTACATTATCAACTAAAGGAATAAAATATCTAGGTTTAAATTTAACCATGGTTATCAAAGACTTGTACATGGAAAACTATAAATGTGGCATTTACTGAAATTAAAGACCTAAATAAAAGGAAAGACTTTCTGTGCTCATGGATTGGAAGACCTAATATCATTAAAATGTCAACACTAGCCAAAGTGATTTACAGATTCAATGCAAAGCCAATCAAAATTTCTACAACCATTTTTACAGACATAGAAAAGCTAATTATCAAATTCATGTTGAATGGCAAGGGGCCCCATAGAGCCAAAACCATCTTGAAAAATAAAGAATGACATTGGAAGACTCACGCTACCCAATTTCAAAACTGATTACAAAGCTACTGTAATCACAACAGTGTATAACCGGCATAAGAGCAGATATATAGAACAATGGAATAGAAATTAGAGTTCAGAAATAACCCCACATGTCTATGGCCAACTGATTTTTGGCAAGGGTGCCATGTGCACTCACTGGGGAAAGAGCTGTGTCTTCAACAAATGGTGCTGAGAATATGGGATATCCACATGCAAATTAATGAAAGTGGGCCTCTACCTAATGCGATATACAAAAATTAACTCAACATTGATCATATAGAAGCTAAAATAAGAACTAAAATATTAATATATATATTTAAGAGATAAAACTATAAAACTCCTAGAAGAAATTATAGGGAATTATTTTCAGTATCTTGTATTGGGCTATTGAATCTTAGGCTGTACACCAAAAGTATGAGCAACAAAAGAAAAAAAAATCAATAAATTAGCCTTTATCAAAAGTAAAAACTTCTGTGCTTCAAAACACATGAAAAAGTAGGTGAAAAGATAACCAATAGAATGGGAGAAAATATTTGGAAACCATGTATCTCTTAAAGGTTTAATATCCAGGATATATAAATAACATCTATAAATTAAAAACAAAAAGATGAACAATCTAATTTAAAAATGGGCAAAAGACTTGAATATGCATTTTTCTAAAGAAAAACTATATATGGCCAATAAGTACATGGAAAGATGCTCAACATCATTAGCTATCAGTGAAATGCAAATCAAAACCACGAGATGGCACTTCATACTCACTAGGATGGCTAGTATTTTAAAAAATGGTAACTAACAAGTGGGAGAATGTGGAGAACTATGTGGAAAAGTAAAATGATGCAGCCACTGTGGAAACAGTTTGGAAGTTCTTGAAAAACTTAAATATAGTGCTACTATATGACCCAGCAATCCCAATTCTATGTATGTTGTGGCAGATTGATATTATTTATGAATTCCAAAAAATATAATTGATTATGTTTGTAAACTGGTCTGGTCCTCTGGTAGTGATACCCTTTGAGTGTATTGGATTCAGCTGAGATGTTTTTGATTAAATTATGTTAAGATTAGGGCTTTGATTTGGCCACATCATTAGGGCATGCAGGGTTGAGTCCCCACCCCCTTCATAGGCTGATAAATCAGACTCTTACACGGAAGTAGACACACAGAGAAGAACACAGAGGCATAGAGAGGGCTCCATAGACACGGTAGAGGAGAGAGCTTAGTTTTGATGCTGGAGTCCCGAGGAGAGAGCCGAGCCATTCACTTGATAGTTTACAGCTGACCTTGTGGAGAGAGCAGAGCCGCTGAGCCTGGAAAGAGACAAGCCCCAGGAAGAGAGATGAGCCTGATAGTCTACAGCTGCAGCTGAGCCCGGAGAGAAATGAACCCCTGGGAGAGAGACGAGCCTTATGCCAGCCTATAGCTGAGAATGGAAGAAGCTGGGACCATGGAGCCTTAAGAGGAAAGAGGAAGGCTGAACCCTTGCAGACATCACCTGCTGTCATGTGGCAAGTGACTTTGGGTGAGAAACCAATCTTGAGTTGGACTCTTTAGGTAGGGCCTTGTTACTGCAAGTTTTTACCCCAAATAAATATCCTTTATAAAAGCCAACGGATTTCTGGTACTTTGCATCAGATCCCTTTCGCTGATTAATACATATGTATATACCCAAAATAATTGAAAGGAGAGACTTGTACAGATATTTTTATACCAATGTTCATAGCAACATTATTCACGGCAGATAAAAGGTGGAAACAACCCAAGTTTCTATCAACTGATGACTGGTTAGATAATGTGGTATATACATACAATGTTACACAGCCATATAAAGTAATGAAGTTCTGATACATCCTACAACATGGATGAGCCTTGAAGATATGTTGAGTGAAAAAAGCCAGAAATAAAAGGACAGATATTCTATTATTCCACTTACATGAAATAATTAGAATATGCATATTCATAAGTTTAAGTTACCAGGGTAGAGGGTGAAGGTGAATGTGGAGTTAATACATAATGGGTGCAGTGTTTGTTTGGGGGATAGAAATGTTTGTTAATGGATGGTAGTGATGGTAGCACAACATTGTAAATGTGATTAATCCCATTGATTTATGAGCTTTGGGAGTGGTTGAGAAGGGAAATTTTATGTTGCACATGTTACCACAATTTAAAAAAGAGAGAGAGAGATACTAAAGACACAATGATAATTAAATACAATACAGGATCCTGGACTGAACCTAATAATGAAACAGAAGATGCCTGTATTAGTCAGCCAAAGGGGTGCTGATGCAAAGTACCAGAAATCTTTTTGGCTTTTAAAAAGGGTATTTATTTGGGGTAAAAGCTCACAGTTTCAAGGCCCTAAAGAGTCCAACTTAAGGCTGCTTTCTCACCAAAGTCAGCTGCCACGTATTGAAGCAAGATGGCAGGCGATCTCTGCCTGGTCTCTTGGGCCTCCTATATCGCTCTCTGGTAAGGACTCGTTTCTTTCTGGGCCTTCTCAGCTGCTCAGTTGCTGTGTTCTTTTCAGCTGCAAACTCTCAGGCAAATGGCTCATCTCTCTTGCCGGGCTTTAGCTGTTTGAGCCTTCTCTTTCTGTCACATGACAGGACCGAAATGACCAAGTTCTCTCCTCTTCCATGTGTCCTCTTGAGAGAGTGTCTGTTTATATAGGCCCACCAAGGGGGCAGGGACTCAACCTGAGTCATGCCCTACTGACATGGTCAAATCAAAAGCCCTAAATTGATTTAATCAAGTAAATTTAAAACCTTGGAATTTAATACAGTCAAAGGTTATCACACCCAGAGGAACAGACCAGTTTACAAATATAATCTTTCTCTTTTTTGTGGGGATTCGTAAACAATATCAAACTGCCATAATGCCCAAAAGGACATTATTGGAACAATTTTTAAAATGGGATTATAGACTGTATGCTTTATATTAATATTAAATTTATTGAACTTGATAACTGTCCTTGATGTGGTTACATAAGTGAACATCTTTGTTCTTAGGAAAGATACATGGAAGTTTTAAGTAGTAAAATTGCATCATGTATGCAATCTACTCACAAATGTTTAGAAGAAAGAGAGACAAAGAGAGAAAGAGAGAGGGAGGAAGAGAGAGAAATGGGCAATGGTACAACAAATGTGGCAGAAAAAGTAGGTAAATCTGGTTATCTGGTAGGGGTATATTCGAGTTCTCTGTATATTTCTTATTATTTTTCAAACTTTCCTGTAAGTTTGTATTTGTTTCAAAATAAAGCTTTTTAAAAAATGGGCATTTGACTAAACATTTCCCCTCAAAGTTTAAGCTTGCTCTATTTACATTATTTGCCTTCCAGATAAAAAACAAGGCAGTATATGCCTTAATTTTTAAAATAATTTTAAAACTGTTGAGTCCCCCACCCATGGAGGCATACTCTCTTAATTTACCAGGGCTGTGATGACACACATCACAAAATTGATTGGCTTAAACGATGGGAACTTATTGTCTCATGGTTTGGAGGTCTATAAATTAAAAATCAAGGTCTTGATAGGCCATGATTTCTCCAGAATTCTGTAGCGTTTTGGTGTTGGCTTGCTGCAATCCTTGGAACTCCTTGGGTTATATCTCTACCTACATCACATGGTGATCTGATTCATTTTCTGGATACTTCTGATGCCTGGCTTCTACTGACTAATGGCACCTATTTCCATGTCAAATGTCCCTTTCTTATAAAGAAATTGAATTAGAGCCCACCCTAGTTCAATTTGGCCTCATCTAAATAGCATCTTTGAAGATCTTATTCATAAATGAGCCTGCACCTTAGCTAATAATATCTTCAAAGGTGCTATTTACAAAAGGGTTCACACCCACAGGACTGTAAAACACAGACTTTATGACTGTGTTGATGGAAGACATGATTCAATCCCCAACATATGCCTTGTGTTTTACTGTTCTTTTTTTCATTGCTAAAATGCTATAGCTTCAATTACTAAACATCAATTAGTTCTCTTAAAAAATTAATTTTCTTTTATTTGTTATAGATTCAGCTGGAAATGAATTAACTTGATCCTGGTCATCACTTGTAAAGAGAGCCCTTCGGTGGTTATAACTAACTATTCCAAAATGAAACTCATAATGAGGTTTTTGAAGAACAAACAGGTATATGACTTTGGCTAAAAAAAGTAACTTATTGGGTATGATTAATTTTTTTAACATAGGAATATTCTAAGTTTTACATGTATTAACTAAATTAAACTTTACAACAACCATAGAGACTCACATTATCCCTATTTAACAGTCACAAAGAACTTAACATTACTTGCCCCAAATCATGTAGCTAAGAAATAGGAGACCCCCAACTCTGACCTCAGGCAGTATGTCACCATCACCTACCCTCTTTTTTTTTTTTTTTTTTTT